>OY757942.1:60414690-60450194 GCA_963585895.1 Sepioteuthis lessoniana | reverse complement strand
GGTCCACAACGATTAGTATTCTTTAAAAGAATTATTTAAATATTTCGTTCTTACATACGTGTATGTTTCCAGCAGGTTGCTTTCGTCAGAAAATATATGTGGCACAAGGCCATATGAATGGGGCACTCAATGAGACTTTAACTCACTTATATTGTTTAGTCGAATGTTTTTCAGGCCTTTTATGGTTTTATATAGTGGTCACTATTGTGAGTTAGATTTCTTTTTCTTCTCTTGCATTTCCCTGATAGTGTTTATTTTATATTAAAAAAAAAAAAAAAAAAAAAAAAAGAGAATCACATATCATATTGATATTTATTAAGGTTAAATTTGTAAAAGACTAAAAATAAGGAGATAAAAGTTGTGAAGAGAACATGCTTGCCCAGAAAATCAGTATCTGAATTCCTAGTTTTTGCCTCTGATTCGAACACTGGCCTCTGGTTGTTATTGAAAATAAAGTGTGTGCTCAGAGTAACAAAAAAAAAAAAAAATCGATGTGTTTATTGACTTCTGGTTTCAGCCTCACCCTCATATTTAATTATCTGATGGACAAAAATGTCCAGGTTTATTCAGAGAGAGACTGCTTATATAACAGTGAAGGTGCATGTGGTTAACCGGTTACTGTAACAAAAAATGGAATCGGTGAGACGAGGCTGGCTGTATTTTATTTCATGCTACTGCTTTGGATAAAGTATGTTAATAGTGTAGTCTTGACTATCAAGCCTTGGTAGGGAAACCAGTCTAAGAGAATGAAGTGCATAAATTCAAACATCTACTAACACGTCAAGAATCAGCATGGCACGATAAGATAAAATATTCCCCGTATTTTACGGAACTTGAGGAAAACTTGTGTTGTTCAACGAACTGAGAAAAGATCTGATATAATATGATGAGTAGGCTAGAGAGAAAGAGTATAGTATAGAACGATAGATATATTGAGCGAAAGTGAAGCAACAGATAGTGGTTTCTATATTTATGTCATAAATATTCTTTTGAAATAAAACTTGTTAATTTCTTTTCCTGCAACGTTATATTTCCTACCGACTATAAGCTGAGTGTGGTTAAATTTGCACAACATAAGAACAATGTATAACAAATCGTCCGTAAGAATGGGTGCTGTGCCGTGCCGATACAGGATGTAGCCTGGAGGACCTGCCGGGAGCAATAGACGGTCAGGGAAATCCATGCGAGCAACGCGACATGATGATGTATAACAAATACTATATTTAAGAGCCAAAAGATAGAGACGATATTCTCTGGTGTTCACTTTTACAAACGCATTTTTTAATTAGTATATGCATATACCCTTAAAATCCTTTTGCCCAGTCGGCTGGGGGTGGAACTGTAGAATTCACGGACTGCTTCTCTGTGTCCCGGATATGACACTAAACAATCTGATTGTCAGGCTCCGGGAATACTGAGTACCCCTACATCCTATTTACCCAACCCCTCCGCTCGGGCAGGATATGACAAGGTCAATTTTTAAGCGGAGTTTAACAGGTTTGAATTCAGAGTTTTCCTTCTAGACTAGTTGCCTCACCAAGGCTGAAGAACCCAGTCAGTCCTACTATTGCCATCGCAACTAGGCCCACTCTGGCCCGGTGTGGTAGCACCTGATAGGGTCCTACTATGGGTCAAATAGAACTAAACAGTGTACTTATGCTAAACTGAATTATTTGAAATAGAACTGTTTTGGCATTTAACGATTTGTAAACAAAAATTATACTTATACTAAACTAAATTGTTTTAAATTTAATTCGGCGTTAAATGACCCGAAAAGGGTAAATAAGCCGTAAAACCAACCAATCAAAATGCTTATTTGTGTGCATAGTTTCATTTACTGATATATTGTATTAGTTCACAAAGTGTGTGTGTATATAATATATATATATATATATATATATATATATATATATATATATACAGACAATATTTTGGTTGGTTTGGTTTCTTTTGTTTAATGGCATATCAACTCTTTTTAGGTTATTTAATGCCAAAGCCATTCTCCTAGAAGAACAGTAGTGGTGCTATTTTACCCATAGCTGGGAGGATAAGGGGGTTCATACCTTTCCCAAGGGTATTTGCCCGAAAGTGAACGTAGTAGCGCGACTGGAGTACGAACTCGCTTACTACGATTCCGCAGTCAATCGCTTTAACCATTACACCACGAGGACACCCACCACAATATTTTGGTGGAGCAGTTCATTTTAGTTTTAGCATTAGCAACTTAATCCTAAAAAAATTAATGACCGAATAGCAAGTTCAAACCTTATTCGGTACCTTATATTTTCAACCTTGTGCCAAATCTAAGCTGCCCTTATCTTATAAGACACTTTGTGGTTTAAAGGTTAGTAAGCTAGTTTTGTTATACCAATTATTACAGGATAGTATGTTCAGTCTTTAATTGTACATTCATTCTTATAAGCTTCCGCTAAGCTATTCTTGGTAAATGAGTATGCTTGAAAATCTTAACGAATAATTAACTTAACCATCAAATCTGCTACTAGGATCTAAATTGATATATTTTTCAACTTAGCAGGAACATTACAATCAGATTGTAATAGATACTGAGGAAGTGATTGGAAAGTTTGCTTTTTTTTTTTTTTTTTTGTTTACATACTTTTTTGGTGTGTGTCCTCGCAACGTGACAAACCTGATGGATCGTGAAATCGTAGAAACTGATGTCGAACTCCAGTCGCGCCATTACGTTTAGTTTCGGACAATTACCGTTGGGGTAGATATGAACCCCACTTATCTCTACAAGCGTTTTGTTAAATAGTACCACTACAGGTACTTCTACAAGAACGTCTTTTGGCTTTAAATAACGCCTGAAGGTTGAAACCAAATTGATATGCTTTTTATATTAACAGCCATGAGAGAAGGAGAATAACCAATATATTTCTATGAGCAACTCATTAAATCTGAAAACGCCACATAAGAGTCGCAGTTTTTCCATCTCTGCAAGTAAACCGAGTATTTTGTAGATTGTTATATTGATAAGAAAGAAACCGTTACATTTAAATAAATAGGAAAAAGAATATCTAGCTCCATTCTACTAGATTGGAAAGAACTTAAAGCCTAGAAAATAAAAATATTAAAATTGAGGATACCGATAGAGCTAGTAAGCATTTATCCAGTTCCCGATTATATTAAGAATTACCCATTCAATTATTTCGATACTCGTCATTGCTTAACTTTGCCTTACATAGAGGATGATATTCTTTGAATCTCGCCATTCATTCCTATCATCCATCGCTCTTGGCAGATCCTCTAAACAACATGTAGTGATCACACAAAGTTGACGTAAGGGTCGGTCGACACTGGTGTGTCCATGCGTTGGAGTCCATTAGAGAACGTTACTTATATCATCTAATTAACATAATGCATATTTTATACAAACCGGATCACAAAGCCACGATTAGTGAAGGGATTATACTCGCCTTATCAAAATTAACAAAGACTCCACATTTCCACGTGAATTTTGTTAATTAATTCAACAAAAAGTTTGATGTATCTAGGTTAAGACGCAGACATCAGGTAATGCCCTTCACGCTAACAGAACAATGGAGGACGTGTACCCGAGAGTTTTTTCTTTATATCCAGGAAAGAAAAACAAAAACAAATGGTACTTGATACCTCCTTGCTTCACACTCAGCAATATAAGGTACGTATCAAGGATAAAGTGGAGCAATCCTGGGAAAGAAGTAGCGCCTTCCCCTACACCTCGGTGTAGTAGCTATTGAAAAGGGAGCCTTCTGGTCGCCCTCGACAACGGTTGCCAACTTTACTTTTTACTTATATATAAGTAGGTAAAGAAAACTTTTGGGTTACTAATAACTTCATTGGTTTCTTGGTGACCATATTTTCTAAACTTTAAAAATTAACTAAATATAGCCCTTTGATGATCGCAGAAGCGTGAAACTGATGGTAGCGATATCTCAGTATGTTTTCGATTCGTATTTATCTTTACCGTAGAAATAGCTTTAAGATTCTGAGCTCTAACCGAAAAAAGCCACAAGACTACTCTCTCTCTCTCTCTCTATATATATATATATATATATATATATATATATATATATATAGTAAGTACAATTAGTGTATATATAGGTATTTATAACGTTGGTATTAATGTATGTGGTAAAAAGCAATTTAGTTTTAAGTGTTTCGTAATAAGTATTCGACCATTTCAAATAGTGAAAATTTGTCTTCGATTTGATTTACTTTAAAATTTTAAATTAAAGAATAAGCGTTGAAAATATAGAATATTTATATATATATATATATATATATATTGGCTGTCTATTATTCGTGTGTATGTAAATAGAAATATTCACGAACAATCACCTGTTCTAACATGCACGATATATGAACATGTTTTTTTTTTTTTTCACCTAAGTCTGCATATATACGCGCATGCACATACACACGATAAAAGCAGAATCTGTGTGTGTGTGTCCAGAGAGTATATATCATATTCACAAAAAACAATGTGTGTGTGTGTGTGTGTGTGTGTGTGTGTGTGTGTGTGTGTCACACGTGTTTGTATGAATGAAAATGTCTCCCAAACCTAAAAATATTGAATGTTGAATGAATAACGCCAAAAATAATCTATAATTCTGATTCATCAAAATTTATTAAAAGTGTATATATATATATATATATATAAGGATTAACCGAGTATGATTTTCAGAGTTACTTTTTCTATTTACAAAGACAGTATCGTGATAGTGAGCATCAAGCAAGCATGAAATCATTTGGCCTTGTACCAGATTGATAATTTCAGCAAAAATTGATCGATATCGAATTTAGACGGAGATATTCGTGGTAAATCGATAACAATTAATCGATCGCTAATCTTGGATCACTTCGAGTGGCAAAGTCTGGAGATTTGCTAGAGATTTTAGATTAAGGTGAGCGGATAATCCAACCCTTAAACAAAACACCAAGAATTTGGTAGATGATTTGGTTGGGTTAGGCTTTATGGCATATCAACCAGTGTAGGTTTGCCAAATCCTGTTTATACATATATATTATGATTGGGAAACATATTTTGTTGATAACATTCTTAAAAGAGCCTGAGCTCTTTTCTGCACACAAATAGTTTCAAGTATTGTTATATAAACAGTCACAATTTAACATCAATAGTTTGTTTACACTGTTTGTTCTATTTGATCCATAGATAGGACTATCAGGTGCTACCACTCTGGGCCAGAGTGGACCGGAGAAGGTGAAATCTCACCATTAGATTGTTTCATGTCATGTCATATCCAGGACACGAGTGAGGGGGGACTTGCAGAGATGTAGTTGGTGTATTCTACAGCCCCAGCTGACTGGGCTGGAAGAGTATTCAAAAAGAAAAAAAATACTAAATACTCAATATAAATTGTGAATACCTACAGACAAATGATATAAGATGTATATTGACTAAATTTGGCTTTGGGCGCTTGCAGTGGAGAAATCGAACCGTTCTAGAGTGATTTTCTTATTGGAGAAAGTCTTCATGCATTCCTCTAAAATCAACGTTGTAAATCTACGACGATTCGAACGTATAAAAATTCAAGTATGACATTTTCTAGACACCAAATAAAATGTGGAATACTATATTACACACACGTGGGTATACTGAAAAAGTTTCGTCCCAATCAACACGACTTTTTCTTCTTCGCACTTCAATGCACTTGGTAAAGCTTCTCAAGTTTCATTTCACTCAAACTATATATATATATATATAAAAACACACGCACACACTCATCTAATTGAGCACAATATTCAGCAGTAAACCATCCATATATATATAACATACGCGTCGGTGTTTATATATGGACCCCCCAATATATATCATTGAATTCAAAATAACTATACAGTCCCTCTTCACATATACGTAGATATATGTAATATATACATATGTCCTCTGTGTGTGTGTATATATATATATATATATATATATAATCCTTTCAATCTGCTTTTCGTAAAACTAGTAATTATGAGACTTAAGAGGAGAGTATACATTCATTTATTTTAGGTTCTATGGTAGCGAGTATTGAGTCTTTTTCTGATTTAAGAAAAGTATATATATATACGCACACGAACACATACGTAACATATATCTTGGTCACGTAAATTCTTCCTCTAAAGATTCATCAGAGATTTGGTTTTCCAAAACACTAGATTGTGTAATTCTGGGCGCTTAGAAACACTGTATTATGCTATATTTGACAAACAGACCTTTATATATTCAATGGGGGAAAATATTATTCTAAAAGTTTTACAGGCAAACTATTTTCTAAGCTGAGAACCTCACAGATGTGCATTCATAAGGTGTATACATTGGAAATAATGCATTGTCAATACTTTTGTAGGTAAAAACAAACTTTTAAAATTAAAATGTTTAAATATGTACACATAACAAATGTTTTTAATTTTAACTGTTTTTCATTAGAGCAAGGCGAAAAGAAATGAATTTTTTAAAAACTTGTAAGTGTCAAATTTAGTATTTTTTTCAGTTGACGCGAAAATTTTTGTTTAAATATTTTACAAGTAAAATGCAATTATAAAATCAATTTTTGACATAAGAAAACTAGTAAATAAAATAAAAGTTGGCGACCGTAGTCGAGAGCGACCAGAAGGCTCCCTTTTCAATAGATACAACATCGAAGTGTAGGGGAGGGCGCTACTCCTTTCCCTGGATTGCTCCACTTTACCCTTGATACGTACTTTATATTGCTGAGTGTTAAGCAAGGAGGTATCAAGTACCATTTTTAAAGTTTTTGGTATGACTCGACCTGGTATTGAACCCAGGTCTCCAGGATCATAGGCGAACACTCAACCCACTAGGTCAATGAGCAGGTTAAATAAAATAAAAAAGCTAGTCTTGTTTCCTTAGTTTCACCTGATTAAATTCTTTTCATAACTAATTATAAAATAAAAAACATTGTGCCAATCACTATTTTAAAAAAATGAAAGATCTCTGTAGTTATAATTCCTAAGATTTGATTAGATGGAGAACAAGGCTAGAAATACGAGGCACCTGGTGAGAATCGAACTCCCAAACAATGTCCAGCGAATTTAGCTTGCTATCCATTACTCCAAGTGAGGTGAAAGAAATCGGTAATCTGTGAAAGAATGGAAACCAATAGCTATAATTAAAATCACTAGGTGTGAGCTTGCTGTCACTTGCTCTCTATCGAAAACCACAAGGATGAAAGCGCGAAAATTCATTAAAATAAAGTGCTGTTAAAATACTGAATGAAAAAGAAAAAGATTTAAAGAAAAAGATTTAAAAAAAAAAAAAAAAAAAAAAAAAAGGGTGCTAATTTTATTAAACCAGTTTAATGACCAAAAAACGAACAGGTCTCTTGCTTTCTAAGTTCGTAAAAAAAAAGATTAAAAAAAACAAAAAAACAACTTCTTTTCAAAACCAGTCATCACGAAATAAACGATAATCAAATCACTGGAGCGGTTATATTTAACAGTTTGTGATCTTTATAGCCCAATGGTTAGCAGTGAACACTCGAAGTTCCATGTCAAGGCAAAGACCTATCAGCAATCGTCATCAAAACAGGCTGAAGAGTTCGCTCCCTTTTCCAACAACAACAGTAAAGTCCACAATAACCCCGAGGTGTAATTATCCGGTTAACGAACACGGTCTTTTCAAATGGTAGGGAAAAAACACTGACCAACGAGGTGGAAAGAATTATCTTCTGTTTGGTTAGTGATACAATTTTCCCGTTAAATAGTACCGAGCCTCACAAACACAGTGACCTCAAGCCCTCTAATCATACCGCTGAGCTGTATGTGTAGCTTCTTCCCTGCAGCATATAAAATATAATTAACATCTAAAAGAAGGTGGGTTAAGTCTGCTTATATACTCCATTGAAAAATTGTACCAATTTTTTTAATCACTACGTTCAGAAGACTGTATAACGTCATTTACAAACAGAAAAAAAAAAATCAATATTCGAAAGTATGTATCTTTTAACAGAGTTCGAACATCTGCCTTTGGCTTGAAATATGTCACGATCTCAGGCAGGATGATTAAGATCAGCCTAGTATAAAGTACATATGGAACAAGGAAATGTAAAATCAGAAGATTGTACAGCTCCAGAGTTTCAAGTTAGGATGTAACCCATTATTGACAAGTCGAAATCCTAAATGTTACCTGGATTTGAAGAGGGGAAAAGTAAAGGTGACAAACGTACAATTTAGTTCAGCCACAGATCAGTGAATTCAGGTGAGGTGAGACACCTGTTTTGTCACTCAGTAGCCTCAGCGTGTTTCGTTATTTATGGTGGGCATTGAATGAATTTTCAAAAACAAATTGGTTGAATAAATATTTTATGCATTATGGAGAGATAGAGATTCAGAGATGTGCAAACAGTCGATATATAGACAGAGAAATGGAAATGATTAGAGATTATAGTCAGCTACAACGAGAGAGAGAGAGAGAGAGCGAGAAACAGATAAACTCACAGACATTACAAAGCTTAATATAAGTTTTATTTCTGACAGCTAAATAGATAAGTGAAGGTGTCAGAAGGTGCTTGCTTATGATAAGTAATAGAAACTCAGAAATAGAATGTTTAAAAATGGCTAAATAAGCCAAAATGAGCGGCACACGACTTGCTACATCCCTCACCCGAGACGGATTAATGCATCGAGAATTCCAAAGACTCTTAAACTAGACATTAAATACTTGAATAAAGTCTAAAATAAGTTCAAATGTGAAAGCAAACAAAAAGATACATCCACAAATACGGCCAGTTTTAGGCAAAGAAGTTTTAAATTTATCGGTGTAATTTAACCTGGTTAGTCAAGGGATTTGTTTAGTAGGATTGTTGTGAGTTCGATCCACGTTTTGTACATACTGAGTGCTTGTGCCAAACTATATTGCATGCTAAAATGTATGTAGGACGTTAGCACTAGGGAAAAATGAACATTATATATATATATATATATATATATATATATACACACACATACATACATACATACACGCACGCACATTTGTTCATTTTCTGGTGAAAAGAGTATTCATTAACAGTTTCTGAACTTACACACTTGTTAAGCACTGTGATT
This sequence comes from Sepioteuthis lessoniana, assembly GCA_963585895.1. Taxonomy (NCBI): domain Eukaryota; kingdom Metazoa; phylum Mollusca; class Cephalopoda; order Myopsida; family Loliginidae; genus Sepioteuthis; species Sepioteuthis lessoniana. The sequence continues at coordinate 60,441,122 of OY757942.1, read as the reverse complement.
ATTCTCTCAAATTGAATTTCTATTCTTCAGGCTAAAATTTGAAAAGATCGGACTAAATATATGCATTCAGACAAGATTATATATATATATATATATATATATATATATATATATATATATATATATAGAGAGAGAGAGAGAGAGAGAGAGAGAGAGTGAAAGAGAAGTTATGTATATAATCATATAACACTCACAAATATACATACACACCTACACGTGTTTTATGTGTATATAGGTAATCAGACATTACTTGAGTGAAATAAATGAGTTTCTTAGAGAGATTCCGAGCGGATGTAAGTTGATATATACAGATTCATCGAGGTAATCATGCACATACCTCGTTTGAATACAAAATTATATAAGATATAGAGAAAGGTGTTCAGAGATATTTCCTGTGAATGTTAATAGATTATAAACTGACTGAGAACACACACACACATATATATATATATATATATATTGATAGATAGATAAGAGAGAAACTGTATGAGAGACGAGCAAAACGATGAGGGTAGTGGCTCGCTGTAATCGAAGCCAACACACTTACACAATGGCAAGTACGTGCACACACGCACAAGACTGGCACGCGCGGACAAGAACGGACCAAGCCAATGCGATAAATAGATAAGACAAAACAGATTGATCGATTTACAAAGACAGTTACAAGCAGAGAGCTCAAAAGATTTAAAATAATTTTTAAAGTATTTTGAAAATAAATCAGAAAATAAAGATGTATTTATGTATAATAAAAACAGAAAAAGAACATATATATATATATATATATATATATATATATATCTTATGCCAACGTAGCTCTAAACTATAAACTCGTTATAAGGCTAAATACATAAAAATGCAGATTTTTTTTATGTTATATATATATATATATGATAGAGATATAGTTTTAGATTTTTGTGTATTTTGCAATGTAAAGTGTTTACGGTTTAGAGGAGCTGCTGTTATATATATATATATATATATGCGTGCGTGTGTGTGTGTGAAAATCTAGAGATGTAAAACAAGGCCTTATTTGTGGAAATGTGTGCTAAGTTAAGTTTACCCCAGTGTGTATGTGTGTGAGGAAATGGATTGGAGGTATACAAATATACAAATCTGAGAAAAAAAATATAATTCAGAAGATACATTACATTAACCGAGCCCTGACGATGGTTTGAGATAAAAATCGAGATGTTTCAAGTTATCAAGTCAGCTGTAAATAATATCCCCTGAATTTTATTTTCTTGTATGTATATATATATATATATTACTCACACATAAGACTACCCATTCTACTAGCGGTTCATAATAATACTGAAGCATCAATTTTAAAACCATGGTTATATAGAGCTTTTAGATTGTTAAAGTATGACCTTTAGTACAAACGTAGATCCCCCAGAAAATAATTCCAAAATAAATTGCAGTCTGAATTATTTTTAAGTTAGGCTATTTTAAGGGTATTTCTCAAACAAACATCTCAGTAAGATATAGTATGTTTTGCTGGGTTACGGGAATATTATGTGTGGAGAATAGATGGCTCGTGAAGTGGTAAATGGAGCAGGTATCTTGACAATTTCCAAAGTACGGTAGATGGAAATATATGATAGAGACAGGGAAAGATGGGAAAAAATATATAGTGAGAGATATAAACCCTGAGAGTTGACAGACGGAAATGTGACAAATCTTGATTGACAGACAAACAAACATAAAATTTAAACTGATTTCTAACCTTAATTCCATATACAAAAACACATCGTCCATATAGAAATGCTCCTTTTTTTTTTTTTTTTTCCTTCTCTCTCGTGAAAATCGCTTCTTGTTAAACGTCTCGTACAACACCAGAGATTTTTATTGACAGACAAATCCACCGCCGTTCACATATTCTCTTTCCGAAAAGGAAACCTCAGGCCCTAAAAATGATTCCACGTACACACTTCCAACCAATCACCCCCACCACACATAGGCGTGCGCGTTTAAAAGACTCATTCTTGTAATACCGTCGTGTGGTTTCGGAACCGTAGTTGTCATCATCCGTATTTTTCGCTGGCAGATGATTAAGTTACTTAGATGAGGAATAATGATATCTCTATATTTGAAGAACAGTTAGGCTGACATCAAAGTTTAATTAAGAGTTAAACAGGGTAGAATAGATGAAAACGAAAGTGAAAGAAAAGAGAGAAAGTGAAAGAAAAGAAAATAGCAGTGAGAGTTGTAGAGAGAGAGAGAGAAAGGAAAACAAAAAAGAAACAAATAAATAAAAAGAAAAATAAAGAAACGAAAAGGTAAAAAAAAAATAAAATGAATAATAAATGAGCAAACGAAAAAGTAAACTAAAAAAAACAAGTACAATAACGAACAAAAAAAAAAGAAAATGATAGAGAAAGAAAAAATAAAAAAGGGAAAATTAAAAGAAAAAAAGATTATATATATATATATATATATATATATATATATATATATATATATATATATATATATATATAAAACCTATTATTTACAAATTTAATCCAAGGAAGTTTCATTTTGAATTTATTACTGTTTTGTACCGATTTCCATTGAGAGCGAAAAGTTGTCGAGACGAAAGGAGCAGGTAACTCTGCAACTGTTATTGAATATAATAGCCGTTTAATCTTCAAATGTTAAAATAACATTCTCTTTTCAGAAATAATTTGGTGTGACCTCAATATGCCTATCGTCCTCTTGGGATCAAAAAACACGTTCAAGTCTAATTTCATCTTAATCACTCCAATACTTTGTCATTCAAAAGGAACTAAATACATCTCTATCAATACCTAAAGATGTGTGAAGATAAAGAGACACACACACACACACACACACAAAATAATATAGTATGCAAAAAGCAACAATTAATGACGAAATATTATGAATGAAAAACGTTGTGCGTGTGTAAATATTTAATGCAGCGTGTGTATTTAAAAAAAATTTTTATAATCAATTATAGTCATTATTTTTTGTTTCATAATCAAATGACAAAATTTTCACGTCCAGTATGTATATTTGTACTGATTTGAAATAACTGACATTGATTAAAAAAAAACAAAAAAACTACATATCTATTGATATATAGGTCTATTTCTCTTTTATATATATCTCCGCATGCACAGCTTATTTTTTTTTTTTGTATAGATCCCCATAAATAGGTCAGTCAGTGAGGAACGACGTCACTATTGATGATAAATGGGATATGCTTTGCCACATTGACTACAGGTCCTAATATATTTAGTTGCACAAATATATAGACTTGAAAACTGTCTATTCATAATATGCAAAGATTTTGATGGAATTCGAACCCAAAATTCCTTTGGTCAGATGGCGACTAAAACTCACTAAATGAATCAATAGTTCATAGAAAAAGGTTTGATTAATAATCTGAATGTTCAAGGGGTTGACTAAAGATAGTATTCACGCTAATATCTTTCTTTTCATTCTTTCTATCCAAACGTTTCGATTTTAGCTTTCGCGAACCTTCTTCAGAAAATAGAAATACTCATTTAAATAAGAACGTTTTACTCAGACGACTTTTCTAAACTTGACAGATTCTCTAAGAAAGTTGAATTTGAACTCTCAACACCCAGGTTTACTATTCTGCCCATGATCGATTGCTTTACCTGACCCATGATTGATTACTTTACCTGGCACAAATCCTAGCATAATCGAATATCGATTTATCAAGGCGAAGTAATCATTTTTTGTTTGTCAGCTCTTCCTTTGTAAAAATAACGAAATTCGCATTGTATTTTTGATTGGTAAATAGATTGTGTTGCAACGAGATTGTCATTTCATTTTTTAGCGTTAAAATATATAAGAAAATTTTAAGCAAGTTAAAATAAAAATGTGATCGCTGCTTGAAATTACAAACAACAGATCGGAAGTTGCTACGGTTTTCCAACAGCGACGATATATACTCTTTAAAATGTACTTCCTGCTCTTGGCTCGGTGTCTTACTAAACTAATCCCAATAATATCTGAAGAGAGAAAGTCATATAGACATTGATATGAACAGAACTAAACAGATGCAGAATTACATGTATATGATTAGATATCAATAGAATTAGGGGCTGTCCTCGTGGTGTAATGGTTAAAGCGATGGACTGCGGAATCGTAGTAAGCGAGTTCGTACTCCAGTCGCGCTATTACGTTCACTTTCGGGCAAATACCCTAGGGAAAGGTATGAACCCCTTTATCCTCCCAGCTATGGGTTAAATTGTACCACTACTGTTCTTATAGGAGAATGACTTTGGCATTAAATAACCTACAAAGAGTTTATATGCCATTAAACAAAGAAACTCAAACTCGACAGAATTATACACTCTTTAAATTCCACTTATTTTAATTCATCTTTGTTTATAGTATGAACTCCTCCAAATTAGATTAAGACATTTCGACCAGAGTGTACTTAGTTACGAGGTGGATTTAACTTGATAGCAGAACCCAAAAACTGCACTAAATAGTAAAGTTGCAGTAATCTGACACCTGTATGACCCAAATCACATGAGCTGGATAAAAAATTTAGTCTTTACATCGAAGAGCATACTTTATAGGGAGAATAATAATAATGAACACAAGCATTTGGTCTCTGTGGTGTTAAAAAAAATTCCATTGATTTGTGGACAAAATGCAACTAACACAAAAGTTGTTCGAAAAATAATCGCCGATTTTGGAGTCAACTTTTATGCTGGAATTGATGTTTTCAAATGTTTTTTCTATCAGTCAAAATGTGATTTCTGAAATCTTTGCATTTCTGTTATAAATAAATATATAAATAAACAACTTCATTTCTACCTGTACGATAAAATTCTAAAAGGTTTTGACGCCAAAATATCTCTAAATGTAGTTTCTACTATGGAATGGAACGACTTTTGCCGTAAAAGAAAAAAAGAAAAAAAAAAAAAAGTCTCCAGATGCTTTAAAATAATTTTTTTTAAATGTAATTGGTAAGAGATCGGGAGAAATAGTGAAAGGGGCAAAATCTCATACCCTTAAGTCAGTGAACTTCAGTGTCAGTCATCCTGGCAACATTTAGCCGAATATTGTGATGAAGTAAAATTATGATCAATGAAAGTAAACATCACTTTTTTTCCATATTCGTGATTAGGGGAATTTAACGTTGAAAATCAAATTCTTAAAACGATAAAAAAAATAAGGGGAAAAGTAAACCACTAGAAATATGAATTCTTTTCAGCAACTATTATTTAAAAAATTGTTTAGAATAGAATTTAAACTTAATTCATAAATCGAACTTTTTATTCCGAAGAATACACACACATATATATATATATATATATATATATCACCGGTACGAGCAACGACGTATTGTTAAATTCTAATCAACGCCAAATCCAGTGACAGTCATTTGAGATATGAAAGAACCCATCACTTTCAATTTCCTTGGAAAGATGCAGCTGTAAACAATACTTCCTCTTGCCAACTCTCGATAAAATTCAACTTATTTATCGAATGCCCGTCGGGTGTGTGTGTGTGTGTGTGTGTGTGTGCATTAGCTCCTTTGAAAATGTACTGAGTATTATTCATACAATGACTTTATGAGCATCACTAAGCGCTTAATAATAACGACCTTGTGCCTGACTTAACCCAACTCGTACGTCACGAATTTTATGCGACGCAAAGTCAATTTTTAAGCTGATTACAGTCAGTTAAAATTCAGTTTTTCTTTTCCAACACTGGTTGCTCTATAAAGGCTAAAAATCTCAGTCAACCGTATTTTTTTTTTTAACAAGGACTGGAGAAAGAGATGGATTCATGCCTTTTTTCCCCGAAAGACATTGACGCAAAATGAAAAGTCAACAACCTCATCCAGAACTTGAACAAGGCATACTGGATTATTTTCTTACGAGGGCAACAGTTGGACCACAGGTGCCCTCAGCAATGTTCTCGATTAAAGAACACATCCATCTTCTCCGTTAGTTGGATGGTTGTATTTTATGGCGTATAAACCCTAGTAGGTTATTTAATGCTAAATTATACTCAGGAAAGTTGAATGTGGAATTTTTCAAAATGAGAATACTTATAAAAGAATTCTAATAATTCTCCAGGAGTGCTCAATGTATGATCATTATTCTATAAATATCATCCAAAGCGCGTGTGTGAATATACATATTTGGAAAAAAACTTAAAACTGTCATTTGGCTATTATAAATTTATTTCAGCTGGCCACTGCTAAAAACAACCAACCTATTCAGATAGCCTTCACATAATGAGATTGGTTGTTTTTAGCGGTGGCCAGCTAAAAAATATTTATAATATCCAAATGACGGTCTGTTGTTGAGTTTTTCTTCCAATTATATATATATATATATATATATTTAAAGATGGTTGTTGTAGGTCCAAAAAAAGAATAAGGATATATTTTAAAATAGGAAGGTCCACGAAGAGATTTGTATTTTTTGAATTTATTTATTTTGTTACATACATACATACATATACATATATACATATATATATGTATATATATATACATACACGATTTGTAAATGAACAGTTTGTAGGTAACAATTTTTAAGCGAGTCTGAGTTTTTTTTTTTTTTTTTTGCACACAGTTAAATGATTTCAAGTTCTGCTGTTTAAAACTAGTCATTCTATTCCACATTATTCGTCGATTTTCAGACCGTTAAATGGATTCAAGTATAAAAAATGATTAAATGTTTCAATTTCACTTATATATAAGACCCTAACAGATACAATCACTCCGAGTCAGAGTGGACTTGGAAGTAATGGCAATGAAGGGAGCCTCACCATCCGATGGCGTTATTTTCATATACAAGATGCATGATGGGGTTGGGGTCTAACCCTTCTGCAGAAATGCAGGCGGAGTATTCCAAAGCGCCGGCCGACTGGAATCTTCCCCGTAGAATGATTCGAGTAATCTTCTACAGATTTCAAGACTCGCACACATTTAGCCTTGAGCCAATTTTGGCTGAAGGAAAATAAACGACATAATATACTGTAGGGTGCAACCGTTAACGTGCAACAGTTTTCTTAAAATAGAATGAAATAAAATTAACATATGGTGTTACAGTAACTGAAATCACGGAAAGGATTCGTAAATAATCTAGTTTGGGCAGAAGGGGTACTCAGTGAAGATATGATTCAATACACAGTCTTAACGGTCATTCAGTTCAACCGTTAATATACAACGTTGTGTCTTAATGACACATTTACAAATCCAGCCCTGTCATTGAGATCTAGAACACGCTAACTGTATTGGCTATACCATAAAAAGAGCTATTTTCTAGGCACGACACTAAATTGCATCTGATGATTAGACTATTTGTGAAGATTTAGAGTTCCCTTTCATTGCTGATATTGCCAGGACCACCCAGACCCTGAGCGGTAGTTCTTTATAATCATCCATCCGTGGGTCAAATCTAAAAGTTATTTGTATTCGTTAGGAATACTTGATACTATAGTATACATTTACTTTTATTAATATTTACTTGAAACTATAATTGTTTACGAAGGGTTTTAACTAACTACTTGAAACCATATAACTACACTGACAAATAACTTATTAAATGCATAATTATAATAGTATTCACCAATGGTCCGGGAAACTAGGGTTCAATCCCAAGTCGAGTCATATCTAAGACTCAAAAATAGTATTCGATACTGCCTAGCTTAACACTCAGCCCTATAAAGGTAAGGATCAAGGGTAAAGTGGAGCAATCCAAGGAAAAGAGTACCGCCACAATATATATATATACAAAAATAAGCACACCGGATCATTGTCCAAGTAGGTAGAATGTTCGCCAATGGTGAGGGAGACCTGGGTTCAATCCCAGGTCACGTCATATCAAAGATTTTTAAAATGGTACTTGATACCTCCTAACTTGACACTCAGCAATATAAGGTACATATCGAGAGTAAAGTGGAGCAATCCATAGAAAAGAGTGCCGCCCTTCCGTACACCTCGGTGTAGTAGCTATTGAAAATGGAGTCTTCGGGTCACCCTCGACTAAAGTCACCAATTTTATTTACCGGAAACTATATGATTTGTACTAGTGGGAAATACTTAATATAACTGTATGGAAAAAAACCAAAAACAACTCTTTAATTAAATTTACAAATGAATATACAACGTACGCATTTCTCTAACCTATAAACGAAAATAAACCTAGACAGGTTGACATACCGTTAAAATCAATCTACTGTTAACACTCAGCAATATAAAGTACGTATTAAGGGTAAAGTGGAGCAATCCAGGGAAAGGAGTAGCGCCCTTCCCTACACCTCGGTGTAGTAGCTATTTAAAAGGGAGCCTTCTGGTCACCCTCGACTACGGTCGCCAACTTTACTTCAACCGGGACATTGGCCTAATGAGTAGAGTGTTTGCCAATGGTCTGGGAGACCGGGGTTCAATCCCAGGTCGAGTCATACCAAAGACTCCAAAGAAAAATGGTACTTGATTCCTCCTTGCTTAACACTCAGCATTTTAAGGAACTTTTCAAGGGTAAAGTGGAGCAATCCAGGGAAAAGGGTAGCGCCCTACCCTACAACTTTGTGTAGTAGCTATTGAAAAGGGAGCCTTCGGGTAACCCTCGACTAAAGTCACTACAAGTCATTAAATACTGTGATAATTTTTCAAGAATCGTGTAAGCTTGTTTATAGGGTGACTTGTAGGTCCAACATTGCAACTGTGCTATTGTGTTGAAATTTAAACCTCTTAACTCGTCAGCCTAGTCTTCTTGGGCTGTAGAATACACAGACTTTCCCTCTGCAGGCGGGGGTAAGACCCCCTCTCCAACAAGTGTCTTTGCAATCTGATGGTGAATCTCCAATAATGCTGTAGCTTTGGGGAATGTGGAGTTCTCCTTCATTGCTATTACTCCCAGGTCCGCTCTGGCCTGGAGTGGTAGTACCTGAAAGGGTCCTATATATGGGTCAAAAAACTGTTTTACATTTAAACTCTGCCAAAAAAAAAAAATGACTTTTGAAAAGTTGAATCATTAGAAAAAAATAACTGTTTTATCATTTAACTGTGTAAACAAATAACTAATGTTTAATCGAATTGTTAGAGATACAAAGCAATACTTTAACTTTGTGGACTTATACTAAATTGAATAGTTAGAAATAGAAATGTTTGATCATTTAACTGTGTGCAAACAAATAACTGATGTTTAATTGTTAGCGACACACAGCAATATTTGGAACCGTGAGAAAAAAAGAGTTCAGGCTCTTTTAAAAATGTTATCAGCAAAATGTCTTCCCAAATCATACATATCTATTACATACATGTATAAAGAGGATTTGGCACTAAATAACCAACAATGGTTGATACATCATAAAACCCAACCAAACCATCTAAACTCGTTATACTCGGTAACGCTTTTATTTTCCTTCGCTCAAACACTAACGCACCAGTTGACCGGTGAAGAGATCACGCTCAAATACAGAGAGTAAATTTAAGTTCAGGACTCAAAGGGTTAAACATGACTAGAAGTTAAACAAAAGGCATCCAAGCATCCTCATTTCGCATAACCTTTTTAGTTTGTCAGTGTCATGTCAAGTAATCTCCCTTTATTGCACCACATTGGCCAATGGTACAATTAGTTGGCGGTGCCCAGTTCCTTCCCACAATTTGTATTGGCTTATAGCTTGTTTTTCTTCTAGACAAACAGCTTTAACAAAGCAAAATAGCCTAGTATGCCCTAATATTTACCCATAGATGAAAGAACAGAGAGATTAATGTCTTCAGGAAAAGCACTAATGTTAAGAGAAATGTAGACTGCCTAATCCAGGATTTGAACTCCGTGAGACAAGTCACTTTTCATAAATTATGCCGCATGCAATGTTTGTTCTAAAGATGTATCTTTTCCCCCCCCCTACCCCTACGCACGAGTAGGATGCGAACCATGGTTAATTGTAAAGGTAAGTTGACAGGGTTGAATTCAGAGTTTTCCTTTTCCTAAATAGGTTATCATACCAAATTAAAAGAATCTAGTTTACTCCTAGTTGGATTTATACCTTTCCTAAGGTTGGTAAATAGTAGCTTGGTTGGTTTTGTTTTACGATGTATCAACCCTTATCGGGTCACTTAATGCCGAATTTAAAGTTAAGTTTCAAACAATTCAGTTTAAATGACAAAAACAGTTCTATTTCAAACAATTTAGTTTAACATGAGAACAGTTTAAACACAGTTAAATGTAAAAACAATTAATTTCAAACAATTACTTTAGCATAAGTAAACTGATTAGTTCTATTTAACTCATAGACAGGATCCTATCAGGTGCTAATTCTTCGTGCCAGAAAAGATCTGGTAGTGATGGCAATAAAGGGGTAATCTTCATTCCCCAAACCTCCAGTATTAGTGAAGCCTCACAATCAGATTATTTAGTGTCATATCCGAGACACATATTGGGGGGAGTCTTACCCCTCTGTAGAGATGCAGTCAGTGTATTCTACTGCCCCAGTTGACTGGGTCACGTTTCCTAAGGGTATCAGCGCTATGCTAAATACAAACCTTGTCCAGAATTTGAACTCACGTCACCATATCTTTCCTTGCCAACATCCATTTTACCCCGAACACCTAAATTCTGAAGAAGCTAAACCAGCCTTAAGTCCATCATTTTTGATCTGCTGAATGTCACAATTATAAACAAAACTTTGAAAAACAGAATCGTTATATCAAGAAAACTAGACATGGTCATTTCCATAATCGTTTCGTCTTCAGAATAATCAAATTTCGTCTTATACTCGAATATAGAGGCAACAGGTCACCCAGTGAAATAAAGATAGACACGTGCTAGGTTCGATCTATAGAACAGACCGAACCGAGTCAAGCAGCAAAACGTCAGCCACAATCAAGACTGTTTAATCAGTTTTTCTGTTCATTTATTCGAGCATGTAAATATCGTATTGTTACTTTTTTAAACACAATGGTTCAGATCGATACACTCTTCGACCGCTATATCAAACAACGCAAACCGTAACATTAAAAAGTTACAGACTGTTAAAATCGGTGACAGACTGACGACAGATTTGAGTCCCAATTAAGACTTCAATGGCCGAAGTGGTTAAAAAGTCGTCCATGAAATAAAATCTTAGGTGTCTCTTTAAAAATTTAGCAATCTTTAGGGCTGCATATTTTAACAGTCAAAGAGTTCACCGACCCAAGTTATTTGAATCATTTATAATTATAATAAGTAAGCAAGCAAGTAAGTTTGCGACCGTAGTCGAGGGCGACAGAAGGCTCCCTTTTCAATAGCTACAACACCAAGGTGTTGGGGAGGGCGCTACTCCTTTCCTTAGATTTCTCCACTTACCCTTTATCCATACCTTATATTGCTGAGTATTAAGCAAGGTGGTATCAAGTACTATTTTTAAAGCCTTTGGTATGACGCGACCTGGGATTGAACCCAGGTCTCCCGGACCATTAGCGATTACTCTACCCACCTGGACAATGAGTCGGTTAAAAAATACAATACTAGGCATAACTGGATTGGAATGTTGATCCACTGGTAATTATGCAAGAGATTTTAAATTTGATCATACAAATAAACAGTGTATGCAGATAAAAGAATCTGTCCTAAAAAAAAAAAAAAAAAAAAAAAAAAATCAAACCCAAAGAATTCTCTTTGGGATACAAATCGGATCTTACAATCAGCAGAACAGAACTAAAGTTGATTAACAAGAAAATAAAAAAAAACTTGACATCTTGTGGCTATTGCTCTTCCTGCCGAGTAGAAAGCGAAAAAACGAAACGATAGATAAATACTTTAATCTTGCCGGAGAGCTGAAAATATTGTAGTGCACAAAAGATGACAGCACTATCAATTGCAGTCGGCGCTCTTGGAAAATTGTTGAACCATCCACAAACTGTTTCGTTGTATCACAACTCTTCCGTGTAGCTAGACACGCGAGATGCCTCAAGCTGAGAACGAAACCCAGCTGACTTTACTGCAGTCCGATATTTTACCTCAGTCATAGTCATTCTTAGCGTATGTGAAAATTTTTATGTATACGCTATCGGCTACCGGAGTGCTCAATTCCTAAGAGGTTTGCATATACGAGTTATGTGGCAGTCATCTATTCTCTGTATAAGCGCTCAATCCACTGTGACGCGGGGAGCATATAAAATGAGCACAAAGGAGTGTTCAAATTTTTTATAATTTTTTTTATGAATAGATTTGGACTTTAAACATTTTATTAACTGTTTCTTCGATATATGCCGAGTATCTATTTGAACCCCACTCCCCACCACTGTGAACAGAATGTGACACCAGGTCAATTTTTTAAATTTAGAGTTTTTAATCTCCAAGGTCGGTTGCCTTACCAAGGCCGAAGAGCCTCATTAGCTTTACTATTTACTAATTGATAGGACAGATGGATTCATCCCTTTTTTAATGGCATTAGCGCAAATTGAGGCAGTCTTCAGGATTTGTATTTGAGTTACCGATTCTATTTCTAACGACGCTAAGCGTAATTCCCTTCATTGAATTCCCCGAAGTTCTTGGCAATGCCTATCTCCTCCTTAAGTTCAGTGCAACAAGTTGTATTGGGTTATATGGTATCATCAGAAAAGAATGTCCCCTGATCTTCCTGATAATTTTAGGATACTGTATACTGCGAGTTCTTGAATTTTTGAAAAGCGCACGTGGTTCAACGGTTAGCGTCATAAGAAAGAATTGGAAAACCACGTTCAAATCCTTGAGGAAACTGCGTTTCACTTCGGGCTAATTCTCTTGGGAAAGGCATGAAACTATCTCTTCTCACTCAAGCTATGGAGGAATAACAGAAAAGATTACGTACTTTAGCGTTGGTACGGCAACCAATTTAAGAGAAGGAAAATTAATTCAAACTCACTTTGTCTGGGTTGAAAATTGACCTGGTGTCAAATCTCTTCTGTGACTGGATTGAGTAAAAAAAAACTCAAGCATTTTGGGTATTTTGCCGTGACGATCATTTTCTCAATTAAAAATATTGTGTGTGTGTGTGTATATATATATATATATATATGCAAGTTTGATTTAATAATAAAGACGGATTTTGTCTACATAATTTTACAAAGATCCTTTCAAGTTTCTAGACGAGTGTTTTGGTTTTAGGTTGTAGTTGGTAGAAAAATTTGCAAACAACCCCTGATGATGGCCAATGAAATGTTCGAAATAACTCTGGACAATTTTGGTAAATTCATCAACCAACACCAACCTAAAATCAAAACACTTGTCAGAAAACTTCAAAGGATACCAATTATATAGACAAAATATGTCTTATTTAATCAAACATGCTTAAATGAAGGGCTGCTGCCCAACTACAGAAACACATAATATGCACAAAAGTGCACGTAAAATGTTACGAAAATTTTTAAAATTGTTCCTCTCTTGTGAAATTTTCCTTCCGCGTAAAATGAAAATCTCCACTTTCGTTAAGTCTTATTTGAAATCACCACTGTCCGGTGAATCCTGACCCTGCTATGTGCTCTCCACTATGCTTTCTCCGAAAGTACTATCGGAATTCGAAACTGTTTTTGTTTCATAATATTTTCAAAAGTCAAAATTATCACCAGATATTTCTGTAGTTAAAAATTTCAAAATAAATCAGAAAGAGTAGTTATTTTATGAACCATTGATAATGAAGTTTGAAATTAGGGACATTTTCAGTGTTATATATATATATATATATATATATATATATATATATATATATATATAGCATTATGGTTATAGTGTTTGCAAATGGTCTAGGAAACCTGGAAGCAATCCCAGGTCGAGTCATACAAATGACCACCCAAAAATGGTACCTGATGCCTCCTTAACACTCACCTTTATAAGATACGAATCAAAGGTAGGTTGAGCAATTTAGGGAAAGAAGTGCTCTCTCCAACACCTCGTAATAATAGCTATTGAAAAGGGAGCCTTTGGGTTACCCAACTTATATATACCTAACTAATTAAACCATAGAATTGTAAGGTGGTCAGCAACTAAGTTAATTTGGGAATAAAAGTATTGTTCTCGTTCTAAACACCAAAAATATACAAAACTTTCGTTTTAACCATATGCCAGATATTAGTTTGTAGCCAAAGAAATTTCAGTGCATTCTTTAGAAAAAAAAACCTTAGTAAAAACTTAACTTTCCCAGAAAGTTAGAGGAAAATAAATTCAGCGTTCTTAATTACTGACAGAATTAAATAATGAAATCAATTGAAAATAGAAATTATTCATTTCTTTTCAAATATCAAATTAGGTTTTCTACCCTAATCGATAAAATGTTAACTTTTACGTAAGATATTCTCTGATACTGAACTTTAGTTTTAGCGACAAACTGAATTGCTGATATTGAAGAGGATACCAATGCTAGACTGACTGAATTTTCTTAAGGGTCTTTTGAGTAAACCACTATATTTACCTAAAGATTAAACTGTAAATATACATTGTTTACCTGCAGTAAATAAGAATTAAAGTTGAGTTTCTTTTAAAAAAAAAAAAAATACGAAGAGAAATTCTATTTCTCAAAGTGAATATTTTTCTTTAGAAATACCCAATGTCATAAATGACCGGAAGATAACATCAATTAAATGTCATTTTAACTTGATATTTTTTAAATGTGATTTGAAAAATTAAACTAAACGAGATACTGGCGTTGACAAAGAAAGAGAAAGAAAAGAGAGAGAAAGAAAAGAGAGAGAAAGAAAAGAGAGAGAAAGAAAAGAGAGAGAAAGAAAAGAGAGAGAAAGAAAAGAGATGCAAGGGAGAGAGAGAAAGAAGAGATGCAAGGGAGAGAGAGAAAGAAGAGATGCAAGGGAGAGAGAGAAAGAAGAGATGCAAGGGAGAGAGAGAAAGAAGAGATGCAAGGGAGAGAGAGAAAGAAGAGATGCAAGGGAGAGAGAGAAAGAAGAGATGCAAGGGAGAGAGAGAAAGAAGAGATGCAAGGGAGAGAGAGAAAGAGAGAAGCATGGGAAAGAGAAAGAGATGCAAGGGAGAGAGAGAGATGCAGGGCAAAGAGAGAGAGAGAGAGGGAGGGAAGAGATACAAGGAAAAGAAAAAAGGCGGACAAAAAAGAACAGGGAAACAAAAACAGGAGAGAGAGTGAAGGAGGAAAAAAAGAGGAGGGAGAGAAAAAGGGGCTGATATAAACAGTAAAACGGAAAGAGAGAAAGAGACAGAGAGAGAGAGAGAGAGAAAGAAACGTCTCAGATACGGATACGTAGACCACTTGTTTGGCAAACAAACCCTCATAAAATAAGATAAAATAATTTAAAAAGTAACTGCTTGTATTTGGGATTTCATTATCTTAGCCTTCAGCTAATTCTTTCCCCAGGCCCAAATTATTTTTCACGTGACCTGTTTAAAAAAATAAAATAAACGAACTCGGTGCCATAAGAAGTTAACCAATATACTGCTGCTTTCTTGCCACCCCACTCCGTCTTTTTTTCAAATAATGGGAGAAATTCCGCGTTTACAATTAACGAGCACCTGTTCCGTATTCCAGCACCCTACAAGGTCTTTATTCGTCGTAAAGGCCCCCAACCCGATCTTCGGTGTAATAGAGTTCAACTACAAGGAAGGGGTTTGAAGTTTCTTTTGTTGTTGTTTTTGTTAACCTCTCCTACATATATACTTCCCGAAGGGGTCTGTTTTCATTAAAGACCTTAAAATTAATTTAGAAAAAAGAAAGAAAAAAGCCCGTACATGATCAAGTTTCGAGAGGGTTTAATTCATAACCAGTTGAAGTTGGATCTGATACTGTATGTCTCAAAGATAACCGGATATCTAACCGGTCGAAAACTTAATTGACCAAGGATCTTGTGCGACTTGTCTATATAAGCGGCATGTTCAACATGTGATATTTAAGAAATTACAAGGGAATCTATTTTGACGTTGAAAAACGACTAATATATTGACATAGCCAAGTATAGGCCATGACTCCCAAATGTCTGGGTACATCTTTATGTCAGGGAGCTAATCATAAAAAATTGAATATTTCGCATATTATCATTCAGCTATTTCTTTCCTATCAATAGATTGAGCATTATACAATGACACTCACAGATTTATTTCCTGCGAGTAGCTGTGTCAGGTAAAAAAATTGATCCAATATACTCATATATCCGAATATTATCCACTTGTTAGACGGAGAAAAGGTGCATATATTTAAATAAATTAAGCCATTTATATCCAAAATAATTTGTGTGAATATTAAACTAGATCTTTTTTTTCAATGGCAAACGAGTTTTTGTATTGGATTATTTTGAAAACGAATATAAAAAGGCAACCAACCAACCAACACACACACACACACATATATATATATATATATATATAATACACAAATATAAAATTTGATGTATATACTCTGTCGCTGATATTGAGTACGCACACAAACACACATATATCAATGCATATGGAAATATATAAACCATTAAATTATATGTAGCTAGTCTTGTTAAGTAAAGAGAACAAGATTCAGTATCATGTTTGGTAATTAAAATATGCAAAAGTTTAAAAAGTACTGTAAAACATACGTAGACATAGTAAGTGTGTGTGTGTGTTGACAAGATTTTTGAAAATATGACGAATGACAGGTTCTCTTTTTTCAGATGCCTAAGGGTTAAATTTAATCTATACGCGGTGAAACATGCTGTAAATACCTTTGAAACATATTTGTTTTAGATGAATGTGAGAACAATACTTATAAAAACGATGAAAATACTTTCTTTATAGCAGCAGAATCATACACATATATGTTTTGATGGCTTTTAAAATAAGACTCACGCTTCTTTATGTGTGTGTACAAGGTTATCCTTTCAATGGGGCTGTCTGTTCGTTGTTCTTTTGCTTCGTAACTGGATTTCCTTTTTTTTTTTTTTTTCTTTTTTAACTGTCTCCTTTTTATCCGTTTATTGGTCGCTATCTATTTTTTTCTTTTGTTTAATTTTAAAATTTTTCCACGTTTCGTCCCGTTTTCCTTCTTCAAAAATGTGTGTATATATAAATATATATATTTCCGTATGATTGAAGACTTTTTTTTTACTGGCCGTAACAAACAATTTTTTTCTTTCTCCAATAATTAAAGTTGAATTAATCCAATTTTCTTTGCTTTTTTTTTTTTTTTTTTTCTTTTAAATTTTTTTTTTTTTTTCAATTTCTAAACTTTTTCGGGAGAAAGTATCCCCAGCAAACGCCCTTTTTACCTCGACCTTGTGTAGACAAGTATATATATATGTATTTAGATATATATATCCATCTATATATACTCTTTTCTCTCTCTTTCTCCTTTCTTTCAGAAAACAACAAAAAGTTCCACGTTTGTTTGTTTTCCTTCTTTCTTGTGCTCAAGAAAAATTGCAGCCCGTTTTTCTTCCTTTTTAATGTAAAAGGGAATTTTTCAATAATTATCTTTAGACATACGCATATATGATTATACAAATATTATATGCGTACCCTTTCTAATGCAAGTGTCAACTGTAAGAACATGCGTAATTTTTTTTTCTAAATATTTTTTTTTGTATATGTATATAAACAAAAAAAATATATTTTCATTAGCAATTATTCGACACTTTTCTTTTCCTTCTCCACCTCCTTTAGATTTTGACAATCTGTTTAAATTGATTTTTAAACATATATAAATGAGTAAAATATATAAGTAGCTTTTCAAATATGTTTGATAGTGCATTTAAAGGCTATGTGTATTTGACTGAGTGCGCATGCGTGTGTGGTGCGCGCATGTTGTATATCTATATGCGGTGTTTTTGTTTTTTTTTTGTTGTTTTTTTTTTATCCTGATAGAATATATGATTTTAAATTATGTGGCAACTTTCAACACCCTGTTTTGTTTGTATAGCATTCGGTCAACAAAAGTGGATTTTTAACAAGTCTTCCTCGTTCTAGCGTAGCTCATTTTCTTTCTTTTCTGTTCGACCACTTTTTCTCCCTTTTTTTTCCTTCTTGGTTGATGGTAACGAGCTGAGATCTCGACAACGGCCTCACCGTACACTAATACGTGTAACTCCGGCTCTTTTTCTCTCTTTCCAGTCTACGGTTCCATTTCGTCAACCGTTCTTTAACGGGACAGACTGATAGAGCTCAGATGTGGGCACAAAGTCGTTTGGCAAGCAAATAAGAGGTCGAAGTCTGGGTGAAGTAATGGTAGATGGAGAGAAAGTGGAAGTGGTCGGGTGTTCGAAAACAAATCGATAACTTCATTCATTCATTTATTATTTGTATATGATGGTTATAGCAGAAATTCATGTGTATATATTTGTATATATTTATAAATTTATATGGCCACATGAGATATGAACGTTTCGTTTTTTCGTAGGATGTGAAGAATTACCAATAATCGAAGTTGATAAAACGCTAAGATGCATGGTGGGTGATTGGTCATGATCGATAAAGTGAAGGGGGAGGGAGTAGCAAATGGAATGAGAGGAGAGAGAGAGAGACGGGAGGGGAGTATATATTGGGTAAAATTTTGATTAAAAAGACCAATTGACGATAAACAGAAATGATAGCAAATTTTCGGGAGAAACTTTTAAATAATAGACATGATTAAGTGATAAAGAGACGTGAAAGAGAAAAAGAAAGAGAGAGGAGAGAAGAAGAGAGAGGAGAGAAGAAGAGAGAGGAGAGAAGAGAGAAGAAGAGAGAGAAGAGAGAGAAGAGAGAGAAAAATAGCGATAACAAAGGGGAAGAGATTTTTAAAGATAAGGATAGGATAAAAAGAGAAAAAAAAAGAAAAAATAAAGTGAAAAGGAAGTTGAGAAAGAAAGAGGAGAGAGAGAGGAGAGAGAGATAGAAAAATAGCGATAACAAAGGGGAAGAGATTTTTAAAGATGAGGAAAAAAAGAAAAAAGAAAGAGGGAAAAGATGGAAAAAAAAAAGAAAATTTTAAAGAGAAAAGGAAGTTGAGAAGAAAGAGAGAGAGAGAGAGAAAAAGAGAAGAGAGAGAGAAGAGAAAGAGAAGGAGAAAGAGAGAGGAGAGAGAGAGAGGAGAGAGAGAGAGGAGAGAGAGAGAGGAGAGAGAGAGAGGAGAAAGAGAGAGAGGAGAAAGAGAGAGAGAGAGGAGAAAGAGAGAGAGAGGAGAGAGAAGAGAGAGAAAAGAGAAGAGAGAGAAAAGAGAAGAGAGAGAAAAGAGAAGAGAGAGAAGAGAGAAGAGAGAGAAGAGAGAAGAGAGAGAAGAGAGGGGGAAGAGAGAGAAGAGAGGGGGAAGAGAGAGAAGAGAGGGGGAAGAGAGAGAAGAGAGGGGGAAGAGAGAGAAGAGAGGGGGAAGAGAGAGAAGAGAGGGGGAAGAGAGAGAAGAGAGGGGGAAGAGAAAGATACAAGGAAAATAGGAGGGATTATGGAAAACAGGGAGCAAGAGAGAAAGATACGAGTGATGGGCGGGGGAAAGGAAAAATGAAACGGAGAAAAATACGTTAAACTGTCAATTTATCAAAAAATGTGTCATGTAAATAAAGATTTTAAAAAAATATATCAACAATGTCGAATTGAGAAGGAATTTAATTCTAAGAAGAGAAAAAAAAAAAAAGACGAAAATAAGCAAACGCAGTGACCGAAATGAGGCGTTAAAAATTTAAATTGGGTGGGGTTGAGTGATTGCGAGGAGGAGAATCTTAGCGGTGGAAGAGGCAGCAATGGGAGAGGGGGGTTCCAGTTTTTTGTGTTTTGTTTTCTCGAAGCCGTGAAAAATCACAATATACCTGCTAATTACAATAATTTCAACATTAAAGCACTGACAAAATTCTCGTAAAATAGGTTTGCGTCGTGTTCACTTCATAGATAAAATAAATTTAATATTCCCAAAACTCTCTCATCGATCTGTTTTCAGTGAAAACGTACAGATGAAAAAAAAAAAGTCAAATATCATTTACACTTAAAGACAGATGTTAATTGTTTTTTTTTTTTTAACGTGATTGAAAAATTCGTGTAAGAATATTTGATATGATGTGTATTTTGGTTTAGGTGGGGAGGATTAGATCAAGGTCACTGTTGATTTGTGGGGAGGGTCAAAGGATTTGGAGGTTAATTAGGAGGGGGGTGTTGAGTGTTGCGTTCTCTGAGCATATATAATGAAATGTTATCACTAGAGCAGTTTCTTGTAGTGAATGACGTAAAGAGGCTTTTGGTGAAGATTCCAGCGCGGGAAAGGAAGATATTTTCGCGCGGAATAATTTAATGTAGGAATAAGAGCAAGTAAACAAGAATCTGTGTTAGTACAGAAGGTGAAGAGGTTATAAATTTTTCTATTTTTTAAAACAACTAAAAAGATGAAGTAAAGCAAAAAAAAGATTTAAAAATTTCGAGAAATACAGAAAATAAAACGTTAAACTACCAAATAAACATTCTTTAATTTTCTAATATTGTATTTTAACAACAAAATCATTTACTTTTTAAAACATTTAAAACAAAAACAAAAATAATTTTTTACAATTTACATTAAAAAAAAATGTCCTTTTTTTTCAATACCGTAGGAATAGTTGCATATTTTTAAACCAGAAATTCTATTTTTTTAAGTTCTTAATTTAACGGTTAAAACATAACGGTAAAGATGTTTTTAAGTCTAAAATTTTTAGTTTCCATATGTAGTTTTTGTGATTGTTTAAAAAAAACATGAATAAAATTATCTTCGTTTTTGTACACTAAGTGTTCGACCCCTTTTACTTATATACGGGAATTTTGTAGTATTAAAAAAAAAAAAAAAAAAAATTCTCTCCTTCACTCACCAAAATGAAAAATGTCAACTCTCAACATCCACATTAGTAGAGATATGAGCGTTAAATAAATAATTAATTGATAAATGAAAAAAAACAAAACAAAAAAAAAACTGGTTATAAAATCACCAAGTCACTCACAGCAGTAGCAACCTACCCGGGCGGTACTTTTTTTTTTTCACCCCCTTTTTTTTTTCGGGGAAAAAGGAAAATAAAAAACGTAAAGGAATTATGTGCAGTACGCAAAATGTAGTAGGACTGAATAACGTCAAAAATTCCTTGAGTCTGTTCTCGTCCGATGAGCGATATTAATGTTGCTGGAAAGTCGCGGGTAAAGCGATGAGAAAATATTTCCAGAGGCAAAAAAGGTAGTAGTAGTAGTAGGTCTTGAAACAGAGAGAGAGAGAGAGAGGTTGGTGCTTTCTGTAGTCTGAACAGTAGAACTTTCTTCGCGACGGAATATAGAGAGATTTCTAAAAACGGTAGAGAAAGAAGTTCGCTGCTGTCGCAAAAAGTCATTTGTGTAGAAAGCGATACAGATCCCGAAGGAGAGAAAAAGAGAGAAAAAAAAAAAGAGAGAGAGAGAGAAAAAAAAAAAGAAAGCAACGTATTCGATTGACCCCTCAAAACAGGTAGACTTTAACAGGAGATTTGACTAAAACAGTTTTTTTTTATACTTTACACGAATATTCCAGGTTTTAAAAACATTATTTTGTTGTATGTACGTTTTTATAAATATGTTTATCATTATTTTGGACACCTCCCTTGGAATAATAGTTAGCAAGCTAGATTAGCAGAAAGTAATTAATGAGTGTGAGTCTCACAGAGCTCCCCCATTCTTCAAGCCTGGTGCCACATGTAACCTTACTAAAAACAAATCAATTTTAATTTTTATTAAAATGAAAAAATAGAAAACAATGATATATTTTTTTTTCAATTTTAAAATTTAGTTTATTGCTTTTGGTATCACAATTTTAGATTTTTTCAGTGTTTTTATATTTGTCATTTTTTTTTTTTTCAAATTTTGTTTGTTTTTACTCAATTTTTTTAATCATTTTTCTCATAATTCATTCTCGTAATTATTCATATCAATAGTTTTTTTGTTTTTTTTTTTATTTATCATTATCTTCACCACCCATATTATAAGAAACGTTTAGGGATTTTCGCTGAAAATCAAGTGACAACAAGTCACCGAGAAAATCTTTCTACTTTCCTTCTAAATCTCTAAATCTATTTATTAATTTCTCAACCGGTTTCAATTGAATTTTGATGTTTGAAAAAAAAACGAAAAAACAATGCAGTTTTTCCCCTCTATGATGGACCGAAAAATACCTTGATAATTAAAACCAGTTCTTGAGTAGATTTTCGCAATAAACTATACACAAGGCATCAATGTTTTGTTATTTTTTTCCTCGTCATGTATCCAGAAAAGACCAAACTCTGTAAAAATTATGTTAACTTCCCAGAAAAAATGAAAACAGCAATGAATTAGATAGTTGGAGCAGTTGTAATAGCAACAATAAAACTGATGATATTGAATCAAGAGACGTAATAGGATTTATGAAACGAAAATATCGTAGATTTGACTTGTATAAATATCTTTTGCCGATACAAGTAATTGAGGCAATTAAATCTAAGAAGAGAATGTGGGACGAGGAAAAGAAAAGGCAAAAATAAAGAGACGAAGAAGAAGAGACGAAGAAGAAGAGAAGAGAGAAGAGAGAAGAAGAAGAGAGAAGAGAGAAGAAGAAGAGAGAGAAGAAGAAGAGAGAAAAGAGAGAAGAGAAAAGAGAGAAGAGAGAGTAGAAAGAAGGGAGAGTAGAAAGAAGAGAGAGTAGAAAGAAGAGAGAGTAGAAAGAAGAGAGAGTAGAAAGAAGAGAGAGTAGAAAGAAGAGAGAGTAGAAAGAAGAGAGAGTAGAAAGAAGAGAGAGTAGAAAGAAGAGAGAGTAGAAAGAAGAGAGAGTAGAAAGAAGAGAGAGTAGAAAGAAGAGAGAGTAGAAAGAAGAGAGAGTAGAAAGAAGAGAGAGTAGAAAGAAGAGAGAGTAGAAAGAAGAGAGAGAAAAGAAGAGAGAGAAAAGAAGAGAGAGAAAAGAAGAGAGAGAAAAGAAGAGAGAGAAAAGAAGAGAGAGAAAAGAAGAGAGAGAAGGGGAGAGGAGAGAAGGGGAGAGGAGAGAAGGGGAGAGGAGAGAAGAGAGAGAAGGAAGAGAAGAAGAGAGAGAAGGAAGAGAGAAGGAAGAGAAAAGACAAATTAGAGTGACAAAGTGTGAGGAGGAGAGAGAATGGAATTCGCTAATTGCCGAATAGAGCACAGTTTCCAAACGATTTTCCATAAATCGAAATTTCTCGCTCCCCACTCCCATCCTCCCAGCACCTGTTCACAATTTAATTACCTTTTCAAAAAAAAAAAAAAAAAAAAAAAAAAGAAATTGATAAGTTTTCGTCGTCCACGAAAAAATCGTTTACCAACCAAATTGCATTTCAAGTCGTAAAATCAGGGGAAAATTAAGAAAATTCATTGGTAAATATTCGTAGCAATTTCATACTGTATGACTATTTAGCTACTTTACTGTATTTGGTCGGTGTTATTAACAAAGCTTTGCTTAGTTTGGCAAACGTTTACTATATTTTTTACAACTAAATGGTCACCCATATAAGAATTTTGCCAATTCATCACTTCTTTACTTAGATTATATAAATTGATTGGATTCTTTGTACGGCACATCAATCATTTTATGCCTAGAGGTAATAATTAATAATAATAAAATTAATCGCTGTTTCTTCCTAGCAGCAGTCGTGTTGATACTACTATATGGATGCACAACATGGACACTAACTAAAAGCATGGAGAAAAAGCTTGACGGCAACTACACAAGAATGCTGCGAGCAATATTGAACAAGTCCTGGAGGCAGCATCCCACAAAGCAGCTGCTTACCCCCCCATCATAAAAACTATCCAAGTTAGACGAACCAAACATGCGGGACTCTACTGGAGAAATAAGGACGAACTCATAAGTGATATACTCCAATGGATCCCTTCACATGGACGGGCAAAGGCAGGACGACCAGCTATAACCTACATACAGCAGCTCTGCTGATACCGGATGTAGTCCTGAAGACCTGCCGGAAGCAATGGACGATAAAGAAGGGTGGCAAGAAAGGGTCAGGGATATCTGTGCTGATAGCGTAACATGATGATGATTATATATATATATAGATTTGTAAACGAATCGTTGGAAGGTAACAATTTTAAACGAGGCATTGTTTGCACACAGTTGTGTGATTTCAAGTATTTCTATTAAAAACAAATAATTCTTTTCAACAATATTCTTTTGTTTTCACATAGTTAAATGGTTTCCAGTAAAGTAAATGATAAAATAGTGTCTCCAGTATGGGTTAAATAAAACTAACAGATACTAACACTCGGGGTCTAAGTTCATCTAAGAAAAACTCACCATCTGATCCATTTTAGTTGGTCGGAGGAGGTTGGATGGCAATGAAGGAGTATGCCGTACTCCCCAGAACCGAAACCTTACTAACAGCTGCAGTGCACTTCTTTTTGAGGGGTGTCCTACCCCTCGGTGAGGGATACAATCAATATATTCTAAGCCACATCGACAAGGCGAATCGCTTGTAAAAAGTTTTTTGTTAGGGATCAAAGGTTACAAACTTATTTTTGGAATTAGGGTAAATGACGAGATCGAAATATATTTCGGTACATTATATTTGTGGACCTGTTGGAAATGCAGCTATATCCAGAATAAACATCCTTTTAAACACGAACATCTTCTATTCTATATAAAAGACATTTCTGGTATCAAAACCTTCACAAGCATTCTTAATGAAAAAGTTTTTGGTGCTCTTATTATTTCGCTCCTGGCTCGTTTTCCTCGCCATCTTTATCTGGTGTTCTTTCACTTGAGTCTCAGTAACCTCAGGTTTCCAGAACTTAGCATTCATCGTCTGATTTCCAAGCCTTTGGGGACAGTTCCATCAACTTCATGTTTTCAGCTCTATAACAATATTCAAACATCTATCTTCACGCTATCTTTTATTTTCATTCTGTTTGGTTTTATGGCATATCAACCATTGTAGGTTATTAATGCCAAATCTATTTTATACATATAAACAGTTCTATTTCAAACAATTCAGTTTAGCATCCAAAAAGGTTTAATTTTGAACAATTCAATTTAGCATAAATACAGTTTAGTATTATTTGACGAATAATTCTATTTACAATTAACTATTTGTTTGCACACAGTTAAATGTCTTCAAGTATTGTTATTTAATACAAACAATTTAATTACATATCAGTCATTTGTTAAGACACAAAGGATCAAACAGTTTAATTTCAAAGAACTCAGTTTGGCATGTCAACAAAGTTAAAAGCTCCAACATTACTGGAGCCTTATCATCATATTCTTAGTCATATCCAGGAAACTCGTTAAGGGGATCTTACCCCTCTGCAGGGATGCAGTCAGTACATTCTACAGCTCCCCAGCCGACTAGGCTTGAGTATTGTCGGGTATCCAGAGATGGTTGGAAAAATAAGATCTGAGGTGATCTTTAAGTGTAGACACGAAAATAAGTTCTTGTTATGCTTTCCATACACTGGCTGATAAGAGAGGTGATCATAGGAAGGAAAAAAGCCGAGATATATAAAACACACATTAAATTTTCTTCTTTAAAACACACACCGACTAAAAATTGGCATTCTTGTGGACGAGCCTATCGTACTTTTTCTAGACGTAGTTGAACTAGTCCATGACAACCTGTTTACTGTAGTGGAGACTTTTATACAGACCGTCAATCTAATACCAATTCTTAGCACTTTGCAGTGAATTGAAAAAGAGATAGGCTCGTAAAAATCAGATTGACACGTTTCCCTATGGTAATACCTTCATTTGAATGAAATTGGCATTCTACAAGTTAATATTTAAACGAGCTCTTTTAGTGTTCGCGGATGGTCCGGGAGATCAGGGTTCAATCCCAGGTTGAGTTTTATGTCAATTTAAAATACGTATAGATTTTGTTAACACACATTTAAGCGTAAGTACAGCTACAATATAAAAAACAGTTGCATTTCAAACAATTCAGTTTAGCATCAAAAATGGTACTTGAAGACGCCTTGCTTAGCACTCAACATTATAAAGTAAGGATCAAGGGTAAAGAGGAGCAATCCAGGGAAAGGAGAAGCGCCCTCCCCTACACCACGGTGCAGTAGCTATTGAAAAGGCAGCCTTCGGGTCACCCTCGACTAAGGTCACCAACTTTACTTACTATATATATATATATATATATATATATAGATAAGATTGTTCTCTCCAACGAAAAAAGAGAAAAAAAATCAAAATGATTGTAAATTTACTATTTATGATTTTCCAGTTCTCTTCAGCCGATTAAATTGTGGAAACCTGGAATCAACTAGAATCGACCAAAACCATGTATAAACCTTTCTATTATAAAGATGTGGGTGTGTTCACGGAGGCGCTTGTGGTGTAACGGTTATCTTCATTGATGAACACGGTAATTTATTCAAGTCCAGGATGTGGCTATATTTGCAAGTGCTAATAGCCTTGGAAAAGGATATGTCCCCATCTGTGGATAAATATTGAGGCAGACTGATTCCTTTAACT
Source organism: Sepioteuthis lessoniana (assembly GCA_963585895.1). Classification (NCBI taxonomy): domain Eukaryota; kingdom Metazoa; phylum Mollusca; class Cephalopoda; order Myopsida; family Loliginidae; genus Sepioteuthis; species Sepioteuthis lessoniana. The sequence goes on along the minus strand of OY757942.1, from coordinate 60,414,806 downwards.
TTATTAGGGCCAACTTATCTACGAGAAGGAAAACTCAGTTCAAGCCTGTTAAACTTGGCGTAAAAAATAACCTTTTAATAATAGCCAAATGACAGAGAGAAACGAAAGAGAGAGAG
>OY757942.1:60367190-60412190 GCA_963585895.1 Sepioteuthis lessoniana | reverse complement strand
CTTTGTTATATAGTAGTTACCTTGGTCGACCGTTGTTTTCCCGGTCCTATCTCAAGAAACCAAAATATTTCTGTCGCTTCTGCGATTTTAAAAAAAAAAAAGAAAAAGACATTCTGGTTTAGTTTGGTTTTATGGCATATCAACCTTTGTAGGTTATTTAACGCCAAACCCATTTTTATGTAAATAATCTGTTCTATTGAACATAAGCATAAGTACACAGTTTAATTGTCAAAAACATTTCCATTTCAAACTATTCAAGCAGTTATATGTAACAATTCAGTTAAAAGTAAATACAGTTTTAATGTCGAAAAACAGTTCTATTTCAAATAATTCAGTTAAGCATAAGCACGCAGTTTAAGTGTAAGTACGGTTTAAGTATCAAAAACGTTTCTATTTCAAGCTATTCAGTTCACTCAATTCCTTTTAGCTGTTATTTCTATTTAACCCACAGATAAGGCTCTATCAGGTGCTACCACTCCGGGCCAGAGTGGACCTGGGAGCAATGGCAATGAAGGGGTACTCTGCATTCCCCAAAGCTCCAGCACTGCTGGAACCTCACCATCAGATTGTTTAGTGTCATACACAGGACACTCCTTAGGGGGGGGGGGTTACCCCTCTGCAGAGGTGCAGTCAGTGTATTCTATAGCCCCAGCTGACTGGGCAAAAGACATCTTCTGGACACATCTTCAATTCACTATATATATATATATATATTACTGACTTCGTACGCTAGTCGGGAGTTCTCGGACCACAGATTGAAATTAAGTTCACCCAATTCAACAGGTCTTGGCTAAATTCAAAGATACAATCTTCTAGGATTTAAGTCAGCTTATTCTGCCGAGTTCCTCAAATAAAAGACAAGCTTGACTTTAACTCATAAATCATACCGTTTTGACACCAACATTTTCTTTTATGAGACAACCACTTAATTTTTTTGAAAATTTACCGACACTACCTTTAACTGGACATTGGCCTAGCGGTTAGAGTGTTCGCCAATAGCACGAGTCACACCAAAGACTCAAAAAAAATGGTACTTGATGCCTCCTTGTTTAACACTCAGCTTTATATGGTACGGATCAAGGGTAAAGTAGAGCAATCCAGGGAAAGGAATAACGCTCTCCCCCTACACCTTGGTGTAGTAGCTATCGAAAATGGAACCTTCGGGTCACCCTCGACTATAGTCGCCAACTTTACTTTTTACCTTTCAAAAGATACTGGTTAATACTATTCAACAACATTACTGGTTTTTACTTAGGAATGAAACTAGTCCAATGAAAAATAGATCTTTCATATCTTTGTTTTGCTCTTCAATTAAAAGAAAAAGGATACAGGTATGTTTATTACTCCTAAAGACCAGAGAATGTATCCGTCGAAATATCGCGTGAATATACAAATCAACTTAGCATTTTGCTTATAATACCAACTAGACACACGTTTTCATTCACAGAAATCCAGTGCAGAAAAGTGATACTATATCTATAAAAAAATTATTTCCAGTTTTGTTCTGGGCAAAGAAAAAAACCCTGCAAAAATCTACATCAGTCTACATGCGAAAGTGTAGGATTATCAATTTAAGAAGTCCATATTTGTGATCATTTTAAACAACCATCTCTCTCTCTCTCTCTCTCTCAGACTGCATCTCTGCAAAAAAGTAAGACCCACCCCCATACCAACAAGGGTCTTAGATATGACACTAAACTTTGATGGTAAAGCTACAGTTCTGGAGCTTCGGGTTTATTTTAAGTTGCTGTTTTCAATTTTTCGGTGATGTTTCCGGTCTAGTTTAGACATTATCTCGTTGGGATTAATTGTTCACAAACTAACTATATAAACAAGCGGGTGACTCTTTCTGAGAGAGAGAGAGAGAGAGAGAGAGAGAGAGAGAGAACGAAAGACAAGGTTATCAATCCTTGATGGTTGTTCAGTTGTATATACACACACACACACACACACACACACAAAATCGTTTTTATTTTCTAGCAAACATTTTTTACCTGCAGTTACAAGGTTTTAAGCATAGCTTTAACATTAAACCTGTCAATTTAAAATTAATCATATGTTTGCGCTCCGTGAATGATTATTCAATTCTGTTTGACCCATAATTGGACCCTAACAGGTACTACCGCTCCCGGTCTGAGTGGACCTGAGAATAATTGCAATAAAGCGGTAAACCACATTCCTGAAGCTCCAGAACTGTAGCTTTTCCATCAAAGTTTAGTGTCATATCTAAGACCCTTGTTGGTGTGGGGGTGGGTCTTACTTTTCTGCAGAGGTACAGTTTGCGAGAGAGAGAGAGAGAGAGAGAGAGAGAGAGAGAGAGAGAGAGAGATGGTTGTTTAGAATGATCATAAATATTGACTTCTTAAATTGATAATCCTACACTTTCGCATGTTTCTTGTTCCCTCTGCAGAGGCACGTGCAAGCACTTAAAGACAGCTAACAAGTTCAGGTGGGGGTGAATCTTTCTTTTATTATATTTTTTTTTCTTTTTCTTTGGGGGGTCGTGGAGGGGAAAAACGTTCTTGCGCGCACGCACAAACCTTTCTCACCTGTTTGTGTGTGGATGCTCACATACACATACGCAATCTGTTATTTTATTTAATTTTTTTTTTTTTAGCTTTTTTTTTCTAGGTAATACGATGCAGCAGTTATTTCGTTTAAGTTGCTACCAGCAGGAAAGAGATATTTGTTTTATAGTTTTTAATCAAGGAGGAAGGAAAATTCAAATAGAAAAAGGAGGAAAGATTTTTTTAAAATTCTGTAAAGAATAATAAGCTTTTCTAAACTGGATGTAAATGGAAGATTATATGAACACAATCGACTATAAAGATGGGTATACTTTGGTAAAAAGTCTCCTTCTCAGCAAAAGGAAGATGATTTAATGAACACGTTTAAAATATCCAAATGGATTTAAAAAAAATTAGAGCTTACAGTAGATCACACACACACATTGTATATATTAGGACGAAACAGAAATACCCCCCCCCCACATTTTAAACGGTCACCATTTGTTTGAACATTAAACCTGTCAATTTAAAATTAATCATAATTCAGAGTTTTCCTTCTCTTAGACTAGTTGCCTCACCAAGGCTGAAGAACCCAGTCTGTCCTACTATTTACCCATAGCTGGAGGGAGAATAATTGGATTCATACGTGGTGTCCTCGTGGTGTAATGGTTAAAGCGATGAACTGCGGAATCGTAGTACGCGAGTTCGTACTCCAGTCGCTCTATTACGTTCACTTTCGGGCAAATACCCTTGGGAAAGGTATGAACCCCCTTATTCTCCCTCCAGCTATGGGTAAATAGTAGGACGGACTAGGTTCTTCAGCCTTGGTGAGGCAACTAGTCTAGGAGAAGGAAAACTCTGAATTAAAACCTGTTAAACTCCGCTTAAAAATTGACCTTGTGTCATATCCTGCCCGAGCGGAGGGGTTGGTAAATAGTACCATTTGTTTGAAGCAAATGAACTTCACAAGATAGAGCCACCATTACCAGTTGCCTAATGTCTTAGCATTTTGTCTTCAGATACGAACTGTTATGATAATGGCTTAGACCTGTGAACACAATATGTTTGCTTTTAAAACGTAAAGATTGGTTATATATTTATCAACCCCTCTGCCCGGGCAGGATAAGACACAAGGTCATTTTTAAGCGGAGTTTAACAGGTTTGAATTCAGAGTTTTCCTTCTCTTAGACTAGTTGCCTCACCAAGGCTGAAGAACCCAGTCTGTCCTACTATTTACCCATAGCTGGAGGGAGAATAATTGGATTCATACGTTTCCCAAGGGTATTAGTGCTATGGGAAATGCAATCAGTCTCGTCCAGGATTCGAACTCGTGTCGCCATGTTCATTTCCTACGACGGTAACTATTACACCACAGGCAACGTACAGATTGGTTAATCAGTAGTTGTTATGAAGCTTATTTCATATTATGCCAGAGTGATGATGTTTTGGATAGAAAGACGATATTACTGCGTTTTGAAAATTCTATCCAGAACATTATCTTTTGATATAACCTTAAATAAGCACGGAAAGCTGTCTGTCTGACAATAACCAGTCATTAAAACCGTTTCTACAGCAAACACACGATGTATAACGGTCCAATCAAGGTTATAGATGAAAAAAGAAATGTAAGATTAATCAGATGAAACAACCTCTTCTACTTTAAGTTAACTTACACCACACAGGTAACAGACAATAAAGCGAGAAAAATATATGCTTGTATCTTGCCAAAGTTTTAAAAATGAAATCACGTGGTAAGTATTAACTAAAATTTAAATTTTAAACATCATTGCCAGTACTAATCACAAAATAGTTTTCAAATAACGCTGAGTGAACAGTTATGAGTTTTTTTTCTATATATATATATATATATATATATATACTTCCTTTTATTTTACTAAAAAAATCAACCGTTGTTCAATCAATTTTTTTTCTCCATCATAAAGTCCTGATGAAGGTTTAAGAAAACCGAGACGTCTAAATGTTGATTTTACCAGCATAAGTAAATTGACTAAATTTGGAATATTTTGTTTTTCTATTTTCTTCGGTTAAATGAAGGTTAAAAGTTACTAATGAAGTTTAACGCATTTCGATTTACATACAGCTGAATATTTGGGATATATTTCAATTGTTAAAAAGAAAATATATTTTGAACAGGGAACAAATTCTTTACTCATTTAAACGGTCACGATCGTCAGGTATATTGGATATTTAGACGTGAATTTTTACCTTATCTTAAATTTTACCTATGATTTTATGATCGATAATATTACTCTCTTTTTTTTACTGTTTTTATATGGGAATCTGCTAAGATTCCATCAATTAGAGGCGATTTTAGCGTTATATATATATATATATATATATATATATATATATATATATATATATATAGAGAGAGAGAGAGAGAGAGAGAGCACATGTGCTTTAATCAAGCAAGCAACATTTCAACACGAGAGGGAACCTCTCTGAAACTGGTTGACGAATTCACCTACCTAGGTAGCAGTGTCTCATCAACTGGAAAAAAACATCGATTCGCGGCTAACGAAGACATGGACAGCTATCGAGAAGCTATCGGTCATATGGAAATCAGACCTGACTGATAAAATGAAACGCAGATTCTTCCAGGCAGCGGTCGTGTCGATACTGCTGTAGGGATGCACCACTTGGACGCTATCAAAACGGCTGGAGAAGAAGCTAGACGGCAACTACACAAGAATATTGCGAGCAATATTAAACAAGTCCTGGCGGCAACACCCCACAAAGCACCAACTATACGGCCACCTGCCTCCCATCACGAAAGCTATTTAAGTTAGACGAGCCAAGCACGCAGGACACTGCTGGAGGAGCAGGGACGGGCTCATAAGTGATGTACTCCTATGGACCCCCACATATGGACGAGCTAAAGCTGGATGACCAGCTAGAACATGCATACAGCAGCTATGTGAGGATACGGGATGTAGCCAAGAAGACCTGTCAGAGGCGATGAACGATAAGGAAAAGTGGCGAGAGAGGGTCAGAGATATCCGTGCTAGTGACACGACATTATATATATATATATATATCACACAAGCAAAAATAAGCGCCCTCCAGGTCCAAATATTAATTTTATCATATTTACCCCCCCCCCCACGCTCGGGCAAGTTATGACACAAGGTCAACTTTTAAGCGAAGTTTAACAGGTATGAATTCAGAGTTTTCCTTCTCCTAGACTAGTTGCCTCACCAAGCTTGAAGAACCCAGTCTGCCCTACTATTTACCCATAGCTGGAGGGAGAATAATTGGATTCATACCTTTCCCAAGGGTATTAGAGCTATGTGAAATGCTATCAGTCTCGTCCAGGATTCGAAGTCGTGTCGCCATGTCCATTTCCTATAACGATAACCATTACACCACGAGCGCCTCCATCTAAATATTAATTTTATTGTAAAAATTAGAAAAGCTGACGAATCTAAATAATACACAAAAAGATTACTCTCATTTTTGTCATATGTTTACGTAAAATCAGACATAGAATTGCTTTTAATACATTTGAAAATAATACAAGATTAGAATTCAATTGCTCCAATTATTTATTTTTTGTTATAACCGGTATGAAAATTATTTGCACCATATAATATATAAAAACATTTACTTCTTAGTGATATAATGGAAGTGCCCGTGGTGTAATGGTTATCGTCGTAGGAAATGGACACGACGACACGAGTTCAAACCCTGGACGAGACTGATTGCATAGCACTAATACCCTTGGGAAACGTTTGAATCAATTAGTCTCCCTCCAGCTATGGGTAAATAGGACAGACTGGGTTCTTTAGCCTTGATAAGGCAACTAGTCTAAGAGAAGGAAAACTCTGAATTCAAACCTGTTAAACTCCGCTTTAAAAAATTGACCTTGTGTCATATCCTACCCGAGCGGAGGGATTGGGTAAATATATGTAACACAGGTTTCAGGATTTTAAATGCATTAACATCATCAGCTGCTTTGAAGCAATTTCAACACAGCAAGAAATTAATAGACACCGTTAATAAACTATATGCTAATTAACATTAAATAGTGATTATATATCAGAGCATATTATGCAAATAACTAAAGGATTCATGACGTCACTGGTGACGTCATTTAGGGTACCGATAGACACACTCACCATTATAACTGTTTTTCTTGGAGGTGCTCGTGGTGTTATGGTTATCGTCGTAGGAAATGGACACGGCGACACGAGTTCAATAATACCCTTGGGAAACGCATGAATCCAATTATTCTCCCTCCAGCTATGGGTAAATAGTAGAGCAGACTGTTTTCTGCAGCCTTGGTGAGGCAACTACTCTGGGAGAAGGAAAACTGAATTCAAACCTGTTAAACTCCACTTAAAAAATGACTGTCATATCCTGCCCAAGCGCAGGGGTTGGTAAATATGAATGTATTACAATGTTTTTCTAATAAAATAAAAGGTTATTTTTCCAAGCTATGGTTGTGGTAATACAACTGTATGGATGCACTAGTTATACTAACGAAACGCCTCGCGACAAAGCTTGAAAGGAATTACGCAAGAAAGCTATGTGCTGTTTTGAACGAATCCTGGAAGCAGCATCTCACAAAACAGCTGCTGTACGAACACTTACTTGGATGGTTTCTGAGATGGGAGGTAAGACGAACAAGACATACTAGGTATTGCTAGAGAAATAAGGACGAACTCATAAGTGACTTATTATGGACTCCGTCACAGACGCACCTGCGTTGGCCGACCAGCAATGACTTACTTTAGCTCTGTGTGGACACTGGATGCAGTCTTTAGGAATCACCAGGAGTGATGGACGATGGTGAGAGAGAGTTAGGGAAGTATTTGCTATCAGTACGACTTAATATATATATATATGGACTGAACTATAGAAAACCAAACTGATTGAGATATACATGTATGTATTAATATATGTTTAAATCCATGTCAGAATAGAAAAAGAAAAACGACTTTTAACTCAGATTAATATACATAGCTGAGAAAAACAAAGGTCATATTGAAAGACATGCAAACTGGCTATCGATTAGTCTTTCCATACAGACTATAATGTAGAGAAAAAAAGATTAATAGATATCGATCGATAATATGAAGAGAGGAGAGGCACCATGTTGACATTTTCCGAAGAGTCTATATTCTTGGAAGCAGTTCAATCGTTCTTTGCAGTAAATGAAATCAACATGAAGCAGGGATAATCTTGAATTTACAGCAATTCAAATGATTTGTTTCTTTATTCAGTGTGGGTATGTGTATTAGTTTGATCCCGTGGTTATCGTGTATTTCAAAAGCGATTTGGTTTGGTTTGTCGGGTTTTATGGCATATCAACCTTTGTAGGTTATTTAACGCCAAATCCACTTTTATGTAAATAACCAGTTCTATTTTGAACAATTCAGTTTAGCATTAGTACACATTTTAATTGTCAAAAACATTTCTATTTCAAACTATTCAAGCAGTTATATATAACAATTAAGTTTAGTATAAGTGCAGTTTCAATGTCAAAAACAGTTCAATTTCAAATTATTCAGTTAAGCATAAATACGCAGTTTAAATGTAAGTACAGTTTAATTGTCAAAAATATTTCTATTTCGAGCTATTAAGTTTAGTCAAGCAGTTCTAATGCAGCTAATTAAGTTTAGTCTAAGTACAGATTTTGTTTGCACACAGTTAAATTTCAAAACAGTTCTATGTTAAATACAGCTTAATTGTCAAAAACATTTCTTTTTCAAGCTATTCCGTTTAATCAAACAATTTAGTTTAGCATAAGTATGCCGTTAGTTCTATTTAACCCATTGATAGCGCCCAATCAGGTGCTAACATTCTGGGCCAGATTGAACCTCTGAGCAATGGCAATGAAAGGGTGCTCTGCATTCCCTAAAGCTTCAGCATTACTGGAACCTCACCATCAGATTGTTTAGTATCATATCAAGAACACTCGTTGGGAGGGGGGGTACCCTTCTGCAGAGGTGCAGTCGGTGTATTCTACAGCCCAAAAGCAATTTGATTCATTTCTCATTTATTTCATATTGTGTTATCAATTTTTGTTCCGTCGATTGTCAGAATATAAGCAATATGTCTATTGCTGTCAAATTTCAAAATCTTACGAAGATTTTTATGTATTTATTTTGAGGCCAGCGAGAGAAAACACATGCATATATCATTGCAATTTGATTTTATATATATATATATATATATATATATATTTTTTTTTTTTTGCGGCAAAAAGTTTTTCAAAGAGTTGATAGGCTTTAAAAGAAGCAATGAAAAATGCCCGGCTGACATAACATATCCAATTACTAAATGAAAATTATTTTCTGGTATCAAAGCGTATTCATCTAACCTTTATATATATATATATATATATATATATATATATATATATATATATATAGATATATATAGATAGTGAAGACACCGGGCTAATGAGTTTTTTTCCGTGGGGAGATGTTAGGCATATCATATATAGTCACGATTGCCGTATTTGACGGCATATATATTGGGAAAGGTATGAATCCAATTATTCTCCCTCCAGCTATGGGTAAATAGTAGGACAGACTAGGTTCTTCAGCCTTGGTGAGGCAACTAGTCTAGGAGAAGGAAAACTCTGAATTCAAACCTCTTAAACTCCGCTTGAAAATTGACCTTGTGTCTTATCCTGTCCGAGCGGAGGGATTGGTAAATATGATAAGGCGCACTTTTTAAATGAGAAATATCTTAAAATTCCCCTGCGTTTTATATGCCATAGGTAGGGTTTATTTTTTAATTTTTTATTGCCTTTGAACATTAAGTTTTTATGGGCTTGTGTTTCTTTTTTTTCAATTATTTTTCGTTTAATTGTAATCATGGCTTTTTTTAACCAAAATAACACCTCATAAATATCAACTAGGCTGAACCATTGACAAATAATTTTACTAATTACAAATTTTTTTTCTTGATTTATCCAGCTGAAATCGCGCTGCGTCTTATATGTCAAATAGGGTAATTTGAAACACTCCACTTAAGCCTATCATGAGAAAGGTATAGATCTAATTATTCTACCCGCCACCAGTCAAGGGTAATAGTAGGAAAAACTGGGCTCTTTAACCTTGGTATGTTAACGAAGTCAACGAGAAGAAAGAAATCAAATCAAACCATGGGTCGCATCCTACTCTTTGGTGAATGTGTGTGTGTATATATATATATATATATATATATATATATATATATATATACACATACATACATACACACACACACACACACACACACACACACAAGATTAAAAAAAACAGCAATTACTGAAAGATTTTTTATTCAAGAAGCATTCTTTAAATGCTTAAAAAATAAAGCAATTTCCAGACCAATTCGGAACTGAACGACAGAATATCAAATTTTATTGAAATTCTCCATATACCGCAGGTGAATATGAAATTTGAAGCAGAATCCTTGACTCCCTCCAAGATAGAAGCATCTATATCATTATGAACCGTTATTAACTGGTCATCAAATTAATATATAAGTTACATTTTCATTTTAGTATAATGCATATAACCGTAACCTATCTGAAGTGACACATCATAGAGAGGTTTTTGTAAGAGCAATAATCTGAAAATCTTCAACATGACAGAACAAGGAAGTTTCCGGTCTAGTTTAAAATAGAATGATAATTTTGTGAGTCACTTGATATTTTGATAAAATCTTGTCACTGACATGTCGACTAACCAACAAGAGTCTGTTAGAACCCGGAAATACACTCTCAAATAATTAAATCAGCTGCCCAAAAAGTATCAGAAAAACTATTGCCGACATAATTGACCTTGACAGCCCAAGATGATTTGGATGAAACTTAATGACCCAAGAGTATTTTAGCTGCCGTTGCAATTGCGGTATATGATGACATGAAGGTTTGGTTTGGTTTGGTTTTATTTTATGGCATATAAACCATTGTAGGTTATTCAATGTTTAATCTATTTCATACATAAACAGTTCTATTTCAAACAATTCAGTTTTAGCTTAAGTTCACTGATAGGGCCCTACCAGCTGCTACCACTCCGGTAGCAAGTGGGCCAGGGAGCGATGGTAATGAAGGGGTACTCCACATTCCCCAAAGCTCCAGAATTACTGAAACCTCGCTATCAGATTGTTTAGTGTTATATCTAGGACACTTGTTAGAGGTGTCTTACTCCTCTACAGAGAAGCAATCAGTGTATTCGACAGCCCTAGCCCACTGGATACAGATAAGGAGTTTGATTAATAGTCACAGTTATATCGAGAATTTCGACTGCCATTTCACACAATGAGGGGGGGTTGTGGCTGGATTATAGCTATATAAATAAGGATGTTTACAGATTAAAAAAGAATTGATGGAATATTGGCTGTCTCAGAAGATAACGTTTCACCAACCCAAAAGGTTTATTTGAAGATTATTAGGTAGTATTTAACGGCATATTTACCCAACTGAGCTTAATTCATGCCAAATCCTATTTATTATTTATATATTAAATATTCATGATATTGGTAACATTTTTAACAAGCCAGAGCTGATTTGTTTGCACACAGTTAAATGGTTTCAAGTATTGCTATCTTACACAATTCCAGTTAACACCAGGTACTTGTTTGTACACTGTTAAATGGTTAAGCAGTTCTATTTGGCGCATAGATGGGACAGTAATAGGCATTACTACTCCGGGTAAGAGTGGACCTGGGAGTAATGGCAATTAAGGAGGATTCCATGGCTCCACAAGTTAAAAGACAGGACCTTCACCAGGTGCAGTTTAGAGTTATATCTAGGACCCACTATATGGGGCAGTCTTGCCCCCTCTGCAGAGGTGCAGTCGGTGTATTCTATAGCCCCAGTCAACTGTGCTGTTTACTTTCTGAATTCTAAAAAAACTTGTCTTTGTGTATGTCTCTCTCTCTCTCTCTCTATATATATATATATATATATATATATACATATGTATGAGAGGGAATAATTATGTTATATATATATATATATATATATATATATATTATATAAATTATTCACTCTCATATATGAGAGGGAATAATTATGTTATATATATATATATATATAATCTTCACTATATAAGAATATCTTTCTCTCATGATATATGAGGGAGAAAGATACCTACAACTTTTCACAAATATATTCTTGCAGAAAAAGTTGCTCGAGGTGAAATGGATATCGCCGTTGAAAATGGACACGGCGACCTGAGTTCAAATACTGGTCGAAGCACTAATATCCTTATTAAAATTATGAATCCACGTATTCTTCCTTCAGCTATGACTAAATTATGGTGTAGACTGAGCTCTTTTATCTTAGTATTGCAACCGGTTTAGGACAAGAAAAACCGAATTTAAGCCCGTTAAACTGTGCTTAAAAATTGACCTTGTGTCAAATCCTACTTCCGTGGTGTAGTTTGTAAATATATACATATAGAAACAATTTTTCACTGATATATAAAACACACACACATTATATATATATATATGTGTGTGTGTGTATGTGTGCGCGCATGATAGGGGAGGGACTGGAGGGGAGATTATTTGTGGGGGAACACACTAACACTCATTATAACTGTTCATCTTGTATTATCAAGCAGTTAAGAATCAACAGAATGGTAAATGCAACAATTCAACTAGTGCCGGAATCGAACCCACAATATTTTCTTTCTCCTTCAATTACACTTGATCGATAACCCTGGAAAAAAACCCACAAACGAACTTCTCTTTTTCTTCCATTCAAACAGGTAATTAAAATCGATTATTCGTCCGGAAAAAGAATAAATAAAGAAGCAAAATAAGATAAATACTCCTCACTTTCCAAAAGGATTTTCAACTTGAAGGAATTTTTTAAAAAGTCAAAGAATGAAGGAATAGAAGACATGCGAGGAAAAAAGGAAAAAGCATTTTGCTGTGAAGTTAAAACCAATTCTCCCGTACAGAGTTCGATACTCGCAGCAAGACACCCCTGCACGGGTCTCGTGATCCTATGATAAAACTAAGCTTGCTTCAGTTTCTTTGTTTAATGGCGTATCAACATTTGTAGGATATTTAATGCCAAAGCCATCCTTCGAGAAGAACATTAGCAGTACTATTTAACCCATAGCTGGGAGGATAAGGGGGTTCATCTACTGCAGGTACCTCCAACAACTGTGTTGGGCTTAGATATTTCAATGTCACTCAAAGAAATTATGATTTTAGGAAGTTCAATCCATAGATGATAGTAGATAAAGTTTTATTAGTAAAAAAAGTAGTAAAGTTGGCGACCATAGTCGAGGGTGACCAGAAGGTTCCCTTTTCAATAGCTACTACACTGAGGTGTAGGGGAGAGCGCTACTCCTTTCCCTGGATTGCTCCACTTTACCCTCGATACGTACCTTATATTGCTGAGTGTTAAGCAAGGAGGTATCAAGTACCATTTTAAAAGTCTTTGGTATGACGCAACCTGGGATTGAAGACGGGTCTCCCGAAAACTTGGATGTTATTTAAGACCAATTCATGTTTTACGTATACACACACACGGTTTTGTAAACGTTTGTATGTAATATTTTTAAACACGCCAAGGCTCATTTGTTTGCACATAGTTAATTATTTTTTGCCCTTAAATGGGACCGTAACTGATATTACCGTTCCGGGTCAGAGTAATCGGAATGGAAGCGTAATCGACATTTTCCCCGAGCTCCAGAAATGAAGCCTCACCATCTTATGCCGGACATTCGTGGAGGGTGGGGGATGTTACCATTCTGCAGGGATGCAGTCGGCTTTTTCTATAGCTGCAGCGAATCTATCACACTAACTCTTTAGAATAGCCCAATTTGCTCTACGTGTTCATCCTCATTGTACCTTGTGCCAATTTAATTATATCTATCTCACAGAAAATATTCTATACCTAAATATTCAAGCGGCAAATTAGGTTCTCACTTTGTTCCCCGACGTCTTTAGAACATGAATAATCAAACAAGTGGCAACCTCGTGATAGATTATTTACACATTTATTCTTCAATTTCTTTCTTTTTTAAAGAAATCAATTATGTGGTAATCACGTTGTCGAACATTACATTGTTAAAAAAAAAAAAAAAAATGACACAAACACACCCTATTTATTGGTGTGTATGTGCATCGACGGAAAGAAATTCAAATTGCCAGACGGTGAATACAGGTTTCGATTTACTTGAGATTAAGTGTACAAGTCATAGTAAGCAATCACATTAGAGATCAATACTTATACAGGTTCCAATATTAGTGGTGGTATCATTAGCTCTCATACCCTAAACATGGTAGAAATGGACACGATGACCAGATTTCGAATTCTGGAAGAGGCTGCTGACATTTCCGATTGTGCTAATACCCGAGGGATCAAAGTAATCTCTCTCTCTCTCTTCAGCAGGTGTAGAATGTATTCTTTAACCTTGGTATGGCAACTAATCAAGGAGAAAGAAAACTGAATTCAACCCTGTGTCGCATTCAGCTTCTTTGGCAGGATAGGATAAATATATAATTTAACCAGGTTAGAATTTGAAGCTTTCTCCAAAGAACTGTGCAGTATATATATATATATATATATATACACACTAACACACAGATTGTATGTGTGTGTATAACACATACAGAGAAAATTAAGTTTTTTTTCTTTTTGTGTGTGTGTTTTATATAATTACACACAAAGAGAAAAAATATTTTTTTACGAGGGTGTGTGTATGTATATATATATATATATATATATATATAGATAGATAGATAGATAGAGAGAGAGATATTCGTGTTTTTTTATGTATGTTTATATATTTTTCTAAACTATTATAGTATTAACATGCATCCTTCGAAAATGGTTATGAACCTTTCTTCTGTGAGTATGTTTAAAAGCCCAAATACAGGAATAGCCTTGAGCAAAATAACTCGTTGTATAGAAATTTCCAACTCAATAATGTTGGATAATATTAAGATTTACAAAATAAGCAATAATTTTTATATTATATGTACGTAATGCAGTATATATATTTTTTTTTTTTTTCGTCAAATGAATCTGTAATTCTATGGAATATTCTTCCCGGAAGATTTATTTACGCTATAAACAATGTCTTATATACTTCCTTTCTGTAGAAACATTTCCTTTTATTTTTCTCCTTTTCCTTCATATATTGTATATGCAATTAATGATACAGTTTTACAGTCCAATAATTGATCTATTTAAGGTCAACGAACTCAATTAATAAACCCAGTAATTTAAAAGTCAAAGAGAAAATGACAAGAAAAGGAAAAGAAAGTTCACAAATTTCAGGGGTCGACCCTTCCCGTCAATTTCAATAAATTAATTATGAAATAATAATATTAATTATCTTCTTTAAAAGACCACCCAGGGATAAGTGATTTTGTTACCTTTAAAAACACACAACGAAAACCGATATGTATATTTAAAGAAAAACGAAGAAAAAGACATGCCACGAGAAAAACTCGTCGGTGTCATATGTGTGTGTGTGTGTATATATATATATATATATATGCGTGTGAAGAAAAAGTAAATATTACTAAAATACCTCTAAACTGAAGCTAGCCTAACGTTTTTCCCCCCCCATATCTTTCGATAATTTTCTTCGTTCATTTCATGGGTTTAGAGCGAATTGGTTCCTCTTTTTGTCACCTGCGGACGTGCAGGCAAACTTATGATTAATATTGATATCCGGGACTTGTTATTTTACGAAAATTCAATAACTATATGTTAATAAATAAATGATAAATATCGGAATTTGTATTTGCACTGACAAGAAAAATATACGCAGACAAATATGAGTCTCGGTAAAAAAAAAAAGTTTAACTTGCAGTTTGATAATTCATTGCATGAGTATGGTACAGCACCCGATATTTTATAAACAGAAAGTAGGTTTTAAGCAGGAATGAAAGAAATGACAATTTCAAACAATCAAACAGGGAAAATCCCAACAATCAAATCACATACATTTACAGCTTATAAATTCACGAAAAATTACAAAATGTTGAATAATTCACATGCAACTAAACAGAAGATAATGAAATCAAAATGAAGAGAAGAAGTGAGAGGAGATGAAAAAGAGAAAGAAAAGAAAATGAGGGGGAATTCGAAAGAAGAGGAAGGAGAGTCGGAAAGAAAATGTGACAAAGAAAAGGAAAAAGAAAGAGAGAGAGAGAGAGAGAAGCAAAGTATATGAAAGATAATAATAATAATAGTAATACCTTGTAAATTCATTGAAGCGATCAGGGTAGTCATCAAAGATAAATGTTGTGTGCTCTACTGTAGAGAGGAAGGCTAAGATTTTTGTACACCCGCCCCTTTCTAAAAACATGAGCGTCGCTTCCCGTTCATTAGTAATGTCTGAATGGTTGGCTTGCCATGGCTTAGATGGTTCAACGGTTATATGGTGATTGGCTAGTCGAATGGTTGAGGTGGCAGTGGGAGTAAAGCGAAAAGAGACAGTGGTAAGGAAGAAGGCGAATAAAGAAGAGATAGGACAGAGGAAAGACAAGAGAAATACAGAAAAACGGGAAAGGATGAGGAGTGACAAAAAAAAAAAATGTCAAAACGAAAAAATCGACTGAACGAGAGGGAGGAAAGAGAAGAGAGTCTAGAGGAGAAAAGAGAATGAGGGAGGGGGGAAGAGGCAGTCTTCATATGAAGAGAAATAAGAAACGTCTTAAAAAAAAAAAAAAAAAAAAAAAAAAAAAAAAAAAAAAGGAAGAGAAGAAAAAGGAAAAGAAAAAGGAGGAAGAAAAAGGAAGAGAAGAAAAAGGAGGAAGAAAAAGGAAGAGAAGAAAAGAGAGGAAGAAAAAGGAAGAGAAGAAAAAAGAGAAGAAAAAAAGAAAAAGGAAGAGAAGAAAAAGGAAGAGAAGAAAAAGGAAGAGAAGAAAAAGGAAGAGAAGAAAAAGGAAGAGAAGAAAAAGGAAGAGAAGAAAAAGGAAGAGAAGAAAAAGGAAGAGAAGAAAAAGGAAGAGAAGAAAAAGGAAGAAGAGAAGAAAAAGGAAGAAGAGAAGAAAAAGGAAGAAGAGAAGAAGAAAAAGAGGAATGGAGAAGAAGAAAAAGAGGAATGGAGAAGAAGAGAGAGGGGAAGAGGCGGGAGAGAGGGGGTATGGAGAGGGAGGAAACGTGCCTTGACAGTGAGGAGGAGTAAGAGATGGGTGAACGTCCAGAGACGAGAGAGGGGAGGAGAAAAAGGATAAGAGAGAGAGTAAGAGATCAACTAACAGAGAAAAATGAAATTGAAATGTCTGTATGGGGGGTGGGGAAATAATTTCTTGACTGGAACTCTACAAGTCACATATAAACTTTGCAATAAAATCTGTTCGTGGAATTTGGAGAAACGAAAAAAAAAAAAAAAGAAACCCTTAAATATAAATCTGTAAATCGTAGTGAAAAATTCTGACAGAAAATTCAATAATTACAATATCATAATTTCTCAGGGGTTTTCCAATCTATTTCCGGCTACATGAAGACGTTCATACTTTTATGACAAGGTTTGCGCAATGTCAAGAAGAAAAGAAAAAAAGGGAAGTGGTGTATAGAATTCAAAAATGCTAACAAAGTTGTTGACGTTTCACTTTCCGCCAATACGCGGAGAATGGAGAAAAATTCACCCGACTATGGCCAATTACGAGGTGTATACGATAAGTTTACAGACTTTTTTTGTATGGGCATTTAAAATTGTCATAGACTCTTGAAAATTCACTATGTTATTGTTATACGTCTTATGAGATGACTGCCAAATATTTATGATTTCAGGTTTAAATGAACAGCTACCGCAGGAATTGGAATACACCCTACTAAAGCCTGATTATCACAGCTGGTGAATTTCAAAAATGCAATCTGATACTTTAAAAGAACGATATGCAATAAAATTCTATTTTAAACTTGGAAAAAATGCCGCCACAGAAACGTATGGAATGCTTCAGACTACTTATGGAGCATCTTGCATGAATCGAGCATCAGTTTTTGAGTGACATAAGAGATTCAAGGAAGGCAGGGAGTCTGTGAGGGATGATGAGAGGTGTGAGAGGAGTAAGAAAGTCAATACACCAGAGGTGATTGGCCAAAGGCTTAGGGTTAGGATTAGGGTTACTATGTTGAGGTTTTAAGGGAGTTCAAGAAGAGATTCCGCTGGAAAAAGCCAGCACTCTTCAAATCGGTTCAGTGGCATTTCCACCAGGACAATGCACCAGTCCACAACTCCATCTTTGTCACAGACAATTTGACCAAGATGGGCATCAAGAAAGTTCCTCAGCCTCCCTATAGTCAAGACCTTGCTCCTCGTGACTTTTGGTTATTCCCTAAGCTCAGATGCTGTCGTTATGAGACAATTGAGGAGATGAAAGAGGCTGTGACGAAGGTCATTGACATGCTCACACAAGAGGACTTCCATGGGGCCTTCCAGAAGTTGTAGGAACTGTACAACAAGTGCATTGCAGCCGGAAGAGATTACTTCGAAAAGGAGTAGAGTTTCATGTCTGTACTATCAATAAAAGTGCCCATACAAAAAAAGTCTGGAAACTTATCGGATGCACCTCGTATTACTGTAGACAGAGTTCTCTAACCTTGCTATTGATGAGAAGAACGATTCAGAGCTCTTGTCAACTCATCAAAATCCATCATGTAAGGGTAATGTTCCTATCGATTGATTTTCATGGTGTTTTATCCTGTTTCTAGTTATCTTCATGCCTAAAGTTTAGGGAATTGTGTTCCTTGTACGTTTACGCTTATACTTTTGTATTGTTTCATTAGTGTTTTTTTTTTTTTTTTTGGTGTACGGTAATATCACATCAAGTCTTAAAATCTTCAGTTTATTATTGTGTATCCTTCGTCTTTTAGATTTTAAATTGAAACCATTTACAGTTAGAAATTGTTGGCGTACCACTAAGCTTAAGCCTAAACTATTTACACACAGCATTTGTCTCACGTACGGCCTGACCCCTTAATACTGTTACATATTGACCTTCAACAGCCGGTTATTGAGGATTTTGTAAACGGGATGTTGCACCTGTGTCTTGGGGTAAACAAGGGACCACGGAAATGAATCATGTGAATTGAGCCTGAAGAAATGATGTGTGGGCGTCCAGAAAATATTTTATGCGGAAGTTTTTCGATCCCAGTTAGAGTCGGCAGTTAGTCAATTTGAGAGCAGTTAACGAGTAGACACGTTAGCTGGAGTGGGGCCAGGTGGCCCCCAAGCAGAGAAGCGGCCATGTATCAAGCTCCCGTAAAAGATACAAGGTTCTGAATATGTCTGTCCGAACGTGGTGTCTGCCATATCAGTCCTCAGTCTCTCTCTCTACCATAAATGCAACCATCACAATGTTTCAAATAAAGGAGTTTATATTTTTATAGAGAAGTGTTATAGCCTCTTCATTATGGATATGCAACAATATTAAGTTGCAATTCAGACTTCAAAGCCGCATGATTCACGAGCATAAACGATATTGCAAATTTGCAAAAAGATCTATTTGACCCATGATGGAATCTTAACAGTTACTCAATACTTCAAGTCAGAGTGGACCTAGCAGTGATGGCAGCGAATAGTTAATCCATAGTCCCAAGCCTCCATTTTTTAGGGTTCTTATACACTCACCCCTGCTGAAGATACAGTCCACAAATGTTAATCCTCACCGACAAAGCGGTGAAAAACTTCTACAAAGAAAAAGAGATCAAGGTTTTCTATTCATTAATACATTTATTACCGGAGACATCAGGGATTATTGTTTTTGTTCACAGTAGATGTTGGGGTTCTGTATTAAAATATTCAAAGTCTGCTTTAACCGCTATGTTAGTAAAAACAGTGCACAATTCGAGACATGATTTATAGTCACGTTGTGTTTTGAAATTTTAAAATCATTCCTCGTTTATAAGTCGAGGTCAATATTTTGGCTAAAAATTTGGTCAGTACGCCTTATTGTTTAAGGTCATTCACAAAATCCTCAACAGTTTAAATATGGAGGAAAAAAATTCACGCCAAATTTGAAATTACGAAGTATTTAATGGCCTTGAAATTCAGCAATCGAAAGTATAGGGGTCAACCCCTAATGCCGAGACGGTGAAGATATATGCCTCCATCTCATTTGTCAGATCGACTGAACTGAACCCGGCGTAATCATATTTACCAACCCCTCTGCTCGGGCAGGATATAACACAAGGTCAATTTTTTAAGCCGATATTTAACAGGTTTGAATTCAGAGTTTTCTTTCTCCTAGATAAGTTGCCTCACCAAGGCTGAAGAAACCAGTCTGCCCTACTATTTACCCATAGCTGTAGAGAAAATAATTGAACCCGGCGTAATAACAAACCAAAAGTAATTGCAAAATTAAAATGTGGAAAGTTTTAGGAACATGTCAGTAGTCTGTTTATAAATGAAACTCCCATCCCTGGCAGAAGTTTTTTTTTTTTTTTGCTTTGTTTTTAATGCTAATTATCACCCAAAACAAGGTCACAGGTCAACTAAAGTTTGCGACGTGGTAAATGAATGGAGCAAAATGATTGGAAAGTAAAGAATGATTAGCCGTATTATTGTTTGGGGAGACCTGGGTTCAATCCCCGGTCGAGTCATACCAAAGACTCAAAAAGTGGTACTTGATATCACCTTGCTTAACACTCAGCATTATTAGGTACGTTTCAAGGGTAAAAAGGAGCAATCCAGGGAAAGGAGTAGCGCTCTCCCCATACACCTCGGTGTAGTAGCAAGGGAAAAGGGAGCTTTCGGGTAGCCCTCGATTACTGTCACCAACTTAACACCAACTGGACATTGACAAAGAAAAAACTAAATGATAACTATAGAAAGATACAACACGCTGTTTGAACAAATTGTAGAAATGGCAGCTGTACGGCCACTTAACTTCCATCTCAGAATCTATCCGAGCTGGAGAAGAAAGGACAAACTCATAATCGAGGTTCTCCAATGGACTCCTACTCAGACATACCAGTATAAGCCGACCAACAAAATCTTACATTAATCAGCTCTGTTCGGATACTGGGTACTGTCTAGAAGACTGAAGATAAGCGATGGCCGATAAGGACGGATGGTGAGAAAGAGGCAAAAGGAAATTTGTACATTCGGTTTATCTTCATCTTTAATAGATAGAAGCTACTAAATTTCTCCTTTTTTCATTACGGGTTATGATGATTCGGCCATTAGACGAAGATAATAAATAGGAAAAAGGAATGGAATATGATAATTCCTCCATTGTAAGTTCGAAATTCCCCTTCTGATAACCCGTCTTTCGTTTATTAAAATTTTAAAAAAATATATCTCTCGAAATTTTTTTTAGGCTGCAGTGTGTTATAGTCAATGTATATGTAGTTGTTATTTACTAAGTTTAGCTTGGTTATGGCACAAGGCTGAAAATATGAGTACCCCATGACAATAAAACCCCCTCACAATAGTCTGCTATTAAGCTTGATAACTATTAAGCCACTAGAGGTGCCCGAAAATCTAAGTATAGCTTTGTTTCTGTAAAAAAGTCCGAAGTATAGATCATCCAGCGAGGAACACACTATTCAGTAGCGATGTATCTGCGAGAAAAGCTTTTATTAATCATGATAAGACGCCAATGGAATCAAGTTAGGTTACAGAAGTCATCGATTGATCTTTCAATCTATTCATTATCGATAGATTCTAAACCTCGTAACGTACATTGAACTATTCTGTACCTCATACTCTAATCTCTGTCCCAGTATTCTTTGGGTTTCAAGGTGCCTCAATTCTTGTTCTGTCATTCACTTATTACAAAAAAAATTACGAAATGAAAATTTATTAACTGTAACCAAATGAAAAATCATTTATAGAATACAAAAAATATCGATCTCATGCCTGATTTCATCAAAGGCTATAACACCACTGACTTTAAATTTTCTGTTCCAGAGAGTCAATTTTCTCTCCCATCATAAAGTATCCAATCAAAATGTTCCTATATACAGCTAACCTCTAAACCCTCATTAACTCATCAACTTATCGGTCATGACATTTTAAATGTGTTATTTAGAAAAGAAAAACCCATATTTTCTCCTAGTGACACTTTTTGGGTCCCCACCCCAACAACCGATTGTCCCGAAAAAGATCTAAATTCCCCCAACATTAGTTATTCTAGATATTCATTTTAGAAAGCAAATATTACCAATTTGAAATATCGTCATTTAAATTCAAGTGTCCAATACTACTCTATAGAGAAAAAAGATTAACAATTAAAAACTGTATATGACTAGTTCATAATGCTGGTCACCCAGCAAGGATTAAAGCTCTAAAACCAGCCTATCCATTGCACTTCGATGAGGTGTTCAAATATGTGCAATATATATGTGTGTTCAGTCATATTCAGAAAGTTTCCAGACTGACATATTTACCGAGAAAGAAATAAATTAGATACATTTTTTTCAAAATACTCTCCTTGGCATTCACGATCTAATCCACCGAGACTTATGGGTCGAGGCACCTGTGAAGTTCCTTTTTTGATAAGGTTCGAAGCAGAATCATCTCATTTCTTTTAAAGCCCTCCACGTCCTCAAATCGTATATTTGAGATGAATTTTCTGTTTGGAAGACAAGTCACACGGTGTTAGGTCTGAGATCGTCTGACTAACGAGAGAGGAGTCCCTTTGGTTTGAATTTAGAGTTTTCCTTCCAGACTGGTTAACATACTATGAAATACAAACAGTCTCTTCAAAGGTTTGAACTCTGGTCACCGTATCCATTTTCAACGATGATAACCGTAACACTACAAGCATTTCCTTATCTATAGTATCAACTATAATAATCAGGCTATAAAGTTCTAAATCCTGTTTTATGTTAGTTCTATCATCCTGAATGAATGAATGGACAGGATCGGTATTAGTTTATGGTTGACCAATGGGATGAAATAGTGTTTTCTGTCAAAGAAAACTGTTACAACTTAAAAGTTGGAATAAAGCTGTATGGCGGAAATTGTATGATTACGGCTCCTTAACTTGAGAATTGTCAGTTATTTTTTTAAATTAATATTTCTTATTTAATTTCCCTTAGTTTAAAGCGAATTTCTACACATACGGGTAGGGACTGAAAAGGTTAATGTTCATTTTGTGCCACCAGCACGGATATCCCTGAGCCTCTATCGCCACTCCTCCCTATCGTTCATCGCTTCCGGCATGTCCTCAGGGCTAAACCCCGTATCCTCACAGAGCTGCTGCATGTAGGTTCGAGCTGGTCGCCATGCTTTTGCTCGGCCATGTGAAGGGGTCCATAGGAGTACATCCATTATGAACTAGTCCCTACTTCTCCAGCAGTGTCCTGCATGTCTGGTTTGTCTAACTTTGATAGTTTTCGTGATGGGTGACTGGTGGCCGTACAGCTGCTGCTTTGTGAGGTTTTGCCTCCAGGACTTGTTCAATATTGCTCGCAGCATTCTTGTGTAGTTGCCATCAAGCCTTTTCTCCATTCGTTTAGTTGGCGTCCATGTAGTGCATCCATATAGCTGTATCGACACGACCACTGCTTGGAAGAGACTGTATTTCATCGGTCAGGTCTGACTTCCATATGACCGATAGTCTATCGATAGCTGTCCCCGCCTTTGCTAGTCGTGTATTGATATCTGTCTCGGTTGTCAGGTTAAATTTAAAAGTTTAGGTTACGTCTGCTGTTGAATCTTGACCAATGGGATCCAAGAACTGCAACATCGATGGAAAAGTGTGAGAACCGCAAAGGAGACTTGAAAAATCAACCTAATTTGGTCACATTCCATGAGAGTATCTTGGTTAGCCTGGAAAATTTCAGCCGAATCTCGAAAGAAATAAAGACTTGCTATATGGCTATATATTCAAAACGACATTTATTTCGCTGTCAAACTCATCAGTATGAAATATTTTTGAAGTATTTTCCATTTGTAAAAACACACAAATGGAAGACAACCAGTGATGATATATTTCCAACAAAAGCTGAACAATAAATTTACAGATCCCAGATGATTACGTAAAAAAAATAATTCATGATTGTTTTATGATAAAAGAAACTTCCGTAAGGATATTATCGTTCATCCGAAAAAAAAAAAAAAAAAATGTTCGATTTTTCTGTTTTAAGGAAATCAAAAAGGAAAATCCGGGGCCTAAAATCGTCTCTATGCCCTATGATTCCCACTTTTTTTACAAAACGCTGAAAATGAGTGGACGAACATGGGTTCAATTTCGTAGGACGGCTTGGATTATACTGAGGTAATATTTTAATAGAATGTCCAAAGAAAGAAAGACATGGAGGAGAAGGAGGAGAGAGATAAGGTGGAGAAGGAGGAGAGAGATAAGGTAGAGAGGAGGAGGAGAAAAGGTAAAGAGGAGGTGGAAAAGAAGACCAGGCAAAGAGGAGGAGAGAAGGTAAAGAGGAGGAGAAAAGGTAAAGAGGAGGAGAAAAGGTAAAGAGGAGGAGAAAAGGTAAAGAGGAGGTGGAAAAGAAGACCAGGCAAAGAGGAGGAGAGAAGGCAAAGAGGAGGAGAGAAGGCAAAGAGGAGGAGAGAAGGCAAAGAGGAGGTGGAAAAGAAGACCAGGTAAAGAGGAGGAGAGAAGGCAAAGAGGAGGAGAGAAGGCAAAGAGGAGGAGAGAAGGCAAAGAGGAGGAGAGAAGGTAAAGAGGAGGAGAGAAGGTAAAGAGGAGGTGGAAAAGGAGAGAAGGCAAAGAGGAGGAGAGAAGGTAAAGAGGAGGAGAAAAGGTAAAGAGGAGGAGAAAAGGTAAAGAGGAGGAGAAAAGGTAAAGAGGAGGAGAAAAGGTAAAGAGGAGGTGGAAAAGAAGACCAGGCAAAGAGGAGGAGAGAAGGTAAAGAGGAGGAGAGAAGGCAAAGAGGAGGAGAGAAGGCAAAGAGGAGGAGAGAAGGCAAAGAGGAGGAGAGAAGGTAAAGAGGAGGTGGAAAAGAAGACCAGGTAAAGAGGAGGAGAGAAGGCAAAGAGGAGGAGAGAAGGCAAAGAGGAGGAGAGAAGGTAAAGAGGAGGAGAGAAGGTAAAGAGGAGGAGAGAAGGTAAAGAGGAGGAGAGAAGGTAAAGAGGAGGAGAGAAGGTAAAGAGGAGGAGAGAAGGAGATTGTAAAGAGAAAGGTGGAGGGAGAAGATCGAAAAAGAGAAATACGAACACTGAAAATTATATAATTCTCCAAAATGTTGAAAAAGAACGAATTACAGAACACAAAAAAGATTACGACAAGAGAAAAGTGAGTGATTAGATGAGGAATAAGGGAGAGGAACTTACAGAAGAGAGAGAGAGAATATGAAAAAGAGGGAAGGGTTTTTTTTTCTCCAATAGGGCGGAGTCGTATTTCTCTCAACTGTATTTCTCCTCCAGACCTCTTTTCTGTTCTTTCGCTTGTCGAGCTGCTGTCCTCAATGCAGTTGCGCTCTTTTCTCAAAGCTCTTAGCTAGCCAAAAAAACAGTCAAATATTCGGTAAGATGGAGAAAAAAAACTTGTATTGCAACATTGCCAGAATTACGAACAACAATAACCTAAAAACGGTACACATAAAATGTAAGATGAAAATAAAATAGACACGGTGATGTGTAAGAGGCACCTGTGGTATAACGGTAATCTTAATATTTAATGAACTCAGCGACGAGAGTTCAAAACCTGAGCGACGCTGTTTGCATTTCACGTAGTATTAATTCCCTTGGGAAAGATATGAATGTAGTTATTCTTCCTCCAACTATAAGTAGTATAGACTTGACTCTTTAACCTTGGTATGCCAACTGACCCTAGAAGGAAAAATTAATTCAAAATCACTTGTATCAGTCGTGAGAGAGAGAGAGAGAGAGAGAGAGAGAAGAGTTTTGTTTAACGACATATCAAACTCTGTTGGGCATTTAAAGCTAGAAGGATTAGATTTATTTTGTCTTTTGTACATGTTTTAGGATTTAGGGTATGGGTTTTTGTTAAACGTTTTATTATATCTGGTTATATTTTGATGAAGAGTTTGGTTCTCTTCAGAAAGCGAGTAAAAGAGTGGGTGACTAAAAAAGTAAGGATGGAAGAGATAGTGCGAGATTAAAGAACGGGGATGGAAGAAAGAGAAAGAGGGGAAGGGTATTCTCACCCAAGATATGCTACACGTGTTGTGCCCCACCCCATCTCAAACAGACCAGGTGACTAATCGAGTGAAGCGGATTAAAATACATGTAAGTCGTGTGCTGATATTCCCAGAAATGGTTTTTGAAAAGCATTTTCCCCGCTGGAAACTTATCTTTCTCCTCGTAATGAATATATCTTTTAAAACCTTGAAATTATGTAAAATCTACAGCAACACGCGATCAAATCATTACCGAAACTGAAAAGTGATGTGGAAAATAGCTCGTTTGGTATTTCACCTTAAAAGGCCCCTTAGTTACTCGATTTCCAGTCATGATGGGATGGTTGGTTAGGTTTTATGGCATATCAACCTTTGCCATGATGGGAGATCGAGACAACGAGAATGACTTCAAGGAGGAAATAGAAGAGAGAGAAAAAAAATGTTTAAAAGATTAGATCTAGAAAAAAAGACGTTTCCTAACTACAGCTCTTATAACTACAGTTTATGATTGATATTTAAAAAAAGAGGCACCCAGTGAGAAGTGAACTAACTACTGTAATAATATTCCACCTAATCCAATACAATTTCACGTAGTGGTAAAATATGTTTTATAGTTTTACATTTTATTTTATTTATAAACACTTTGAACATGTTATTAAATCAGGCTGGGACGAATGTCATGTCCAATTTTCGAGTATATATTTAAAAAAAAAAAAAAAAAAAAAAACGCGTTGGAGCTCATAACATCATTTCACTAGCTCATGTCATGCTTGTAAAATTCTTTAGGTTTTTATGAGACCAAGTTGTATTCAACCTCTTGTCTTAATGTCAACCCCAGACCATCCTGATGATTCTGAACTGCCCAAAATAAACAAGGTCAGGAAAATATGGTAGATGAAATAATTTTTCCCAACCGAAATTCTCAAAGAGATCTTTAGTCTACTGCGCTGTGTGAGGATGGTTATAATTGTGATAGTAGATGACTAAATTTTTGTTGAATAAGGACGGACGATTTTTGTTCCTTGGTATTTGCAAATGACCATGTCGATTGCAGCAGAAATTATAGGTGATTGTTCAATTACTGTCTAACTATATTTAATGGATAATTTCTTTAATATCCTACCATATACTCAACATGATCTTCTTTGGATGAAATCTACCATCCACTCGCCGTAAATGATCAACCAACGACGGTGTTTAACTCAATAAAAAAGATGGTTTGGTTTCTTTGTTTTAATGGCATATCAACTCTTTTTAAGTTATTTAATGCCAAAGCCATTCTCCTAGAAGAGCAGTAGTGGTACTATTTAACCCATAGCTGGGATGATAAGGGGGTTTATACCTTTCCCAAGGGTATTTGCCCGAAAGTGGAACATAATAGCGCGACTGGAGTACGAACTCGCGTACTACGATTCCGCAGTCCATCGCTTTAACCATTACACCACGAGGACATAGTTATCATCATTAGCGAAACTTAGAAAAAAAAGTACCTATGTCGTATAAGCATTGACTCAAGAGATACATTGTTGTAAATTATCTGATGACGTTTAACTCAGAGAAAAAAACATGTCTTTTGATTTTGGGTGGGGGATTAATATGAAGGTTAATACCGATAAAGATTAAGAACAATATTCTTATAATCCAGAAAAGATCGAAATTACTCGTATCATTCCTTAACAGTAACAAGGGGGAATACTTTAATAAATGTTGCCAATTCATCAGGAAAATCATATTACAATCATTCATTCCAACTTGATAATATCAATTTTTACATTACATTTATAACTATTGTTACTGCTAAATAAGATGCACTATTACTTTCCTTAAAAAGAAACATCTTCCAAAAATCAACCAAAATCTTGCGCCCTCGATCGTTGCGTTTGGACGGGTTTCTTTGTTTAATGTCATATCAACCTTCATGGCTTATTCAATACTAAGTCATCCTTCTAGAACAGTAGTTGTGCTACTATTTAACCCATAGCTAAGGAGATTCATGCATTACAAAACAGTATTTGTCCGGTAGTAAATACAATAATGCGAGGGTCCCCGTGGTGTAATGGTTATTGTCGTAGGAAATGAACACGGCGACACGAGTTCAAATCCTGGACGACACTGATTGCATTTCACATAGCACTAATACCCTTGGGAAAAGTATGAATCCAATTATTCTCCCTCCAGCTATGGATAAATAGTTGGGTAGACTAGGTTCTTCAGCCTTGGCGAGGCAACTAGTCTAGGAGAAGGAAAACTCAATTCAAACCAGGTATCCTAGTCCGTATCTTTTACAGTCAAAATTACAGGTTACAGCATAAAAAAATATCGGGTCATTGAATACTCTAGAATTATAGCTAGACTGTAAACTAACAAACTGTTAGCTCTTAGGGGAGATATACAATATTTAGAAGGTCTGTAGCGATTTTTGCGTAAGTCATTCAGTGCGAAAATATCCAGTCTACAATCTTAGACTAAAATTTCATTGAGGGAAGGGATTGCGGTGTGCAGAGAAATTGTGGCTTTCTTTTTGTTTCAAAAGTATTCTTTGTAAAATTGGAGCTATTCGTTAAATGTTGTAAAATACTGTACATATTTCTCTATTAGATAATTCACGAATTCGGTTGTAATATTTAACATTATACCAGTAGCTCAATCACTTGTTATTGAACTCTAAACAAAGATACAAAACGTTGAATGTGTGTGCGTATATATATATATATATATATATATATATATATATATATATATAAAGACCAAGGTTCCGTAACTTAACCAGTCAGATTCGAACGTAATATGTATTGGATAGAATATTTGAAAAACTAAGATCATAGTATGTTTTTGATGGAAAAAAAAAAACCTAGAAAAATTACTGTAATCTTTCAATAAAAAACGAAACAAAACAATGTTCTTTCATCGTTAAGCTTGATGAATTCATTTAGGAACGTCTTGCAAAAAAAACTACAAAAGTAATTCTTTAAAATCTTCGGTAATATGAAACCACAATAATGGGTATGTATTAGATGTTTTTAAATCTTTAGTATTATATAATATGCATATGTTCATTATCCAAGGCGGTACCGAAGATTCCCAAATAAATTTGAATAGGGTACGGATTTTTATAGTGAGCCTTTGGGAGATCATTTTATATATAACCAACATGAATATTTAGGAGGAAACGGAAGAAACTACGCGTTAAATGACTAACTTTTGGATAACGGTCCACTGATAAGCGAAATAAAGAATTCGTTAAAATAAAGTTTTTTTGAGAAAATTTGATTTATAAATCAAGGTTGATATTTTCAAAGAATAGTCACTCAACGTGGATCGAACTCCTGACCCTTGCATAGCACCGCACGTTAACATAACACACACACACACGTGTGTGTGTGTGTGTGTGTGTGTGTGTGTGTGTGTGTGTGTGTGTGTATCTTAAAACTGTGGTAGTATAGGCACAATGCAAGGTAGTAATTTACTAAGCTTGTGGCACAAGACTAAATGAATTGGGCACCCAATAAGACGCACTCTGCAAGGTAGATGTTTTTTTGTTTGTTTTTTTGTTTAATTTAAAACTAACTTAATACAATTTTTCTTTACATTTATAGAAAGTTAAACTACATCAGAGGGAGAAAGAGAGAATACACGTGACGTTATTTGATTAAAATGTTTCCTTGGTCATCTGCATAAGGGGTGGGGCATACTGGCCATGAAACAAGAAAGAAAGAAAAAAATGGAGCCTGTAACGCTAAATAAACCAAGCTGGCCAATAAGAACGCTAGATGCAGCAGTAGCCCCCGCCCTTTTGGTTCCCTCCCCCTTTCTTTTATTTTTGCGCGTCTTTATTGTATGTACTCTCTCTCTCTTTCTGGGGACAGTCGTTGGTAGAAATGGAATCCGAGACGAATGGAATGAAGGAAGGAAGGATTTATTAAACGCTGAAATAAAGAAGGGGCCAGGAAAATAAAGGAGTGAATGAAAGAAGAAAAAAAAATACAAGGAAAGAATGTTTGAAAAAAAGAAAAAAAAAAAAAAAAGAAAAAGATAAACAGAAAGTAACAATGGATGACAATCGGGAAAAAGGGTATTTATAATCTCTGGGAGGTATAAATCACGAGAATCATGATAGAAATGACCTGAAGAAAAGAAACGAAACAAAAAAAGATAAATGAGAAAAAAACAAAACAAAAAAAAACAATATAAAAATAGAAAACATGTAAACAAGCCAAAAAAAAAAAGAAAGAAATGTGATCTATGCGGAGAAAAGGAGAAAATGAGATAGCGAAAAGAATATCCGAAAACGAAATTTAAACAGAATGGGACCATGATATTAGCAAAAGGAAAAAAAAAAAAAAAAAAAAAAAAAAAAAACAGAACGAAACAAGGAAAAAACACCCAGAACGAAACAAGAAGTAAAAAAAAAAAAAAAAAAAAAACAGAACGAAAGACGAAGGAAAAAAAAAACAGAACGAAAGACGAAGGAAAAAAAAAAACAGAACGAAAGACGAAGGAAAAAAAAAAACAGAACGAAAGACGAAGGAAAAAAAAAAAACAGAACGAAAGACGAAGGAAAAAAAAAACAGAACGAAAGACGAAGGAAAAAAAAAACAGAACGAAAGACGAAGGAAAAAAAAACAGAACGAAAGACGAAGGAAAAAAAAACAGAACGAAAGACGAAGGAAAAAAAAAACAGAACGAAAGACGAAGGAAAAAAAAACAGAACGAAAGACGAAGGAAAAAAAAAAACAGAACGAAAGACGAAGGAAAAAAGAAAACAGAACGAAAGACGAAGGAAAAAGAAAACAGAACGAAAGACGAAGGAAAAAGAAAACAGAACGAAAGACGAAGGAAAAAAAAAACAGAACGAAAGACGAAGGAAAAAAAAAACAGAACGAAAGACGAAGGAAAAAAAAAACAGAACGAAAGACAAAGGAAAAGAAAAAACAGAACGAAAGACAAAGGAAAAAAAAAAAAAGAACGAAAGACGAAGGAAAAAAAAAACAGAACGAAAGACGAAGGAAAAAAAAAACAGAACGAAAGACGAAGGAAAAAAAAAACAGAACGAAAGACGAAGGAAAAAAAAAACAGAACGAAAGACGAAGGAAAAAAAGAAAACAGAACGAAAGACGAAGGAAAAAAAAAACAGAACGAAAGACGAAGGAAAAAACAGAACGAAAGACGAAGGAAAAAACAGAACGAAATACGAAGGAAAAACAGAACGAAACAAACGGGAAAAAGAACGAAAGAAAAGGGAAAAAGAACGAAAGAAAAGGGAAAAAGAACGAAAGAAAAGGAGAGGAAAGGGAAGACAAAAAAACGTCAATAAAAACCAAAAATATTTTTAAAAAGTTTTTATGAAATAAAAACTAAAGAAAAAAAAAAGCACAAACTAAAATATAGAATGAAATAAAAAGAATTTTTAAAAAAATGAGGGAAAATGAAGAAAAAAGAAAGCATTTTGAAAAAAAATGAAAAATCGAAAAATTGCTATAATTAATTTTATCCATTTCGGATAAAATTTTTAAAAAATTTAAATTGAAAACATGGTAAAAATGGTGGTCGAATAAAATGTTAAAATTTATTCCAATTATCGAACCAAAGATTGAATGAAAGAATATTAACAGTGAAAGAATTTTGAGTAAATAAGGAACGTGCAATTTTTAAGGGGAAAATGATTATACAATATTTTTCTAGTAAATATCAAATACTGAGTTCTTTAGAAGTAAGGACAAACTGATAAGCGACTTTCACCTATGAACTTGTACTTATGGACACACCAGGGTTGACCGATTAACAAAAATTTATATCCGTTGAGTACGGACGGGATGTAGTTTAGAGGATATGCCAGGAGTGATGAACGAGGGATCGACAGAAAGAGAAAGAGGGAAAAAAATCAAAGGACTCCGTGCCATCAGTACAACTTGACTGGGAAGAGTGTTAAGAATTTCTCCCATTTAAAAGGGTAACCTAGAAAGGGAAAAAAAATCCTCTTCATGTTCATTCTTCAAGTTCAAAACATTTGGTATACCGTTTTTTAGATTTATTTAAACCCTAAAAATAGAATATAATTGATAATTAACGATATATATATATATATTTTAAAAGTTATTACCTTGTTTTACCGGTAAATTTCCATCACGTGTGGTTGTGAGTTTTATTAACATATACCAAACAGTATGGAGGCCCGACAGGTAGAGCACATAATATTCAAAAAAGAAATAAATTTAGATGTTAGCCATTCAGTACAAGTCATCATCAGAGTAAAGTAGTGATGAATTAAACAACACTTAATTGTAAGTAATTCAAGGTACGCGAACAGATAGGTTAAGTATACTCATTACATATATTATTGAATATATTTAGAATTTTTAATACAGTTCGACCATTTTGATTGGGTCATTCTAAAAGATTGTTTGCCGAAAAAGCGTAGGTACCACTGCCTTACACCAATATTGTAGATCAGCACTGTTTATCGAAACAGTGCTCAATATCTGCAGGCAGGAAAGAAAGTTGCCAGGAATTCCTCCAAATTAAATGATAGGGCTTTTTTGTTTTGTTCACATAATGGAAAGGTACTTTTAAAGGTGTTATTATAGAATGTAGTGAAATTTAAAAAAAAAAATTTCTTAGTCAGGAATTAAAACAGGTGCTTACTATGAGGAGAGAGAGAGAGAGAGAGAGTACAAAAGCAAAGGAGAAAGTTATAAGATTAGAGAGAAAAGACAATGTTCAAAGATATAGTGTAATTTCATTAAAAAGGTTAAAAAATGTTTTAAATTACAAACTATATGGGGATATATATATATATATATATATATATATATATATATATATATATGGTATATCAACCTTTGAGTTTGTAAGTGTAAAAGAATAGTGATACAGTTTAACTCATTAGATGAGAGAGTTCATACCTTTCCCAAAGGTATAAGACCGGAAGTGAATGTAATAACGTGGCTGGAGTTCGAACTCGCTTCCTTCGAAACTGCCGTTACACCATCCGGACTAGTCGTATTATTTTCAGGTGTTCTATCTTGTGTTCAACTTTTAAAGAATTAAAAAAAAAAAAATTTAAATTTTCTTCCTTATGTAATTTCTATCAGATTCCTTATTTGCTAAATTATTTTTCCTCTTTTCAGTTGACTCATTTTCGTCTTTATTAGGAATACTTTTTTTGGGGGGGATGAGGCTTTTTAATCTGAGTTCTAATTTTATTGCGGACTTTTGTCCTCATCTTGGTAGGTTTTTTTGTTGTTTTTCTCACTACGTTTCGGCCAAGTTTCACCAGAATATGGCCAGAAGTGAAACTTGGCTGAAACGTAGTGAAAAAAAAAAAAAAAAAAAAAAAAAAAAAAAAAACCTATCCAGACGAGAACAAAAGTCCACAATAAATTTAATACTCAGACTCATTTGGTTTTAGTTGAATATTTCCACTTTCAACAAGTTTTGCAATTGATATTTCTTTCACCCATTCAATTACTTTTGTGAATAACGTATTTTTTTTTCAAAAATCCTTTTTTTTTACCACCTGAGATTCCATCATTCAGATATTATTCCACTTCAATATCCTTCTTTCCATCAAATCTTTTTGAGAATATGGACACTGAAAGTGAAATGTTAATTGTTTATAATTTTATTGATACGGCGATGTTAATTGACATGATAATTAGTACAATATCAAAAGAATGCAGAATAAAAACTTTAGAAATAAGGAACGAAGTAAAACTGAAGAAAAAGAAAAAAAAAAACTATGAAAAAAAACAACCAATAAAACTATGAAAAAATAAATAAATCTATGAAAAATAGAAACAACAAATAAATCTAAGAAAATCAATAAAACTATGAAAAAAAAAATCTATGAAAAAAAAAAACTCAAATCTATAAAAAAAACAAATAAAACTATGAAGAAAACCCAAATAAAACTATGAAAAAAAACAACAAATGAAACTATGAAAAAAAACAACAAATAAAACTATGAAAAAAATAAATCTATGAAAAAAGAAAACAAATCTAAGAAAAAAGGAAACAAATATAACTATGAAAAAAAGAAACAAATAAATCTATGAAAAAAACTGAAAAAAAACAAATAAATCTATGAAAAAACAGCAACAAATAAAACTATGAAAAAAAAACAACAACAAATAAAACTATGAAAAAAAAAAACAACAACAAATGAAACTATGAAAAAAAAACAACAACAAATAAAACTATGAAAAAAAAAACAACAACAAATAAAACTATGAAAAAAAACAACAACAAATAAAACTATGAAAAAAAACAACAACAAATAAAACTATGAAAAAAAACAACAACAAATAAAACTATGAAAAAAAACAACAACAAATAAAACTATGAAAAAAAACAACAACAAATAAAACTATGAAAAAAAACAGCAACAAATAAAACTATGAAAAACAACAACAAATAAAACTATGAAAAAAAACAACAAATAAAACTATGAAAAAAAACAACAAATAAAACTATGAAAAAAAACAACAAATAAAACTATGAAAAAAAAGATTAAAGCCAAAGAAAACAATGGCGAATGATTAAATGGCATGTCAATCCGTCTGGTATTATCGTTTTATGCCAAATATTTTGGGAATTGCGTTTCTTGTACATTTATATTTTTATCTAGTTTAATTTTTTTTTTTTTTTTGCTATTAGTCATATCAAGCATTACTACAAAATACCAAAAATTCTCACTCAGTTGGACGGTTTAAAGTATTCCTATCTAATAGAAATAATTATATAATTTTAAGTAATTATTTCTAATTGATCGATGGAAAGTAACAGGTACTATTCCAGATGTTGGGAGAAATGGTGATAAAGGGAGTGTTCCTCACTCCACAGATCTCCAAAACTGGAGCCTCACTATCATTTTGGTGCCATAATCAGGATACTCCATCTTTTAGAGGGGTGTACAGTCAGTGTACCCTCATTGTTGTTGATTGGATTACTGTGAGTCGATAACGTTAGCTAAACCGAATCTTGATTGTTTTGGGTTTTTTTACCGTATAGAGTAGTCGAAATAAGCTGAGTGAAAAACAAAAACTATGGCCACACTCAAGTTCATGACTTAAAGAGCCATCACAACTAATTGAGGGGGTGTCCTCGTGGTGTAATGGTTAAAGCGATTGACTGCGGAATCGTAGTAAGCGAGTTCGTACTCCAGTCGCGCTATTACGTTCACTTTCGGACAAATACCCTTGGGAAAGGCATGAACACCCGTATCCTCCCCAGATATGGGTTAAATTGCACCATTAATGTTCTTCTATGCATTTAATAACCTACAAAGGTTGACATGCCATTAAACAAAGAAACCAAACCAAACAACTAATTGATGAATAAATGTTAACCTCACGATAACAGTCATTAGCTTTTAAGTCTTCGCCAAAAAGAAAAACGAAAAAACCTACATTATTATTAATTTTAAATCCTACCAGTAAGGTGGGTTTTCATCTAATTGGAGAAAAATCGTCAGATATGTCCGACAAAAGGACATTTTGGCAATCCCTTTAACGGCGACAGGTTTTGAACTTATTGTATTTACTTATCTACTGTTTGCTCTTCCACCCCGCTCAAAATGAACTGACTTTTCTTCTGACGAAAATAGCGGCTTTTCAGACGGTGAATAATAAGCACAACTAGTTTCGTTTCTTTCTCTAAGGTGTCATTGCAAAAGAAAACTTTTGGGCGTTCGGGATGATCTTCACTTTTGTTTTTACTTTTTTTGCTACATATTTATTGCCGAATGAAAAAAGGTGCCGAAAATATTTGATAGAACAAAACTGAATCAAGGTTAAAAGAAGAAAATATTTAAAAGAACAAAATGGATTAAGGGTTGTTTAGAACAAGCGAATAAAAAAATCTGATTACGGCAGAATTATTCAAGCGGAACTGATATATATATATATATATACATAAACACACACTTACGCATTAATACACAAACATATATATATATACATAATTATGTAGTTTGCTATGATATATAAATGAAATGATCTGTATTGAATAGAGTATATATAAGTTAGCATACTAGCAAATCTATACATGTGAGTCCGAGTCTCATTGGGTGCCCCATTTTAGGCCTTGTGCTACGCTAGGAGAGCGTAGACACAGAGTCCATAGCACTTAATGACTATAGGTTTCTCGCTTGTAAGATCATCAGACCAAGGAGAAATTTACTGTCACAAACCGCCGCTGACTGTTTCTACGCTATCCTAACATATATATATATATATATATATATATATATATATATATATATATATATATATATGTGTGTGTGTGTGTTTTATGCGTGCAAACCTATAGCTATATTACATCATTGTACATGCTTCTAAAAATGAACCAACTGAAATGGCACGTCGTAACGAGATTTATTCAAGAAATTCACTGACAAAGCTATGAGAGAATAAAACAAACCCCAGTACAATTTACTTGAACAATAACTTTGTGGTCTTTCTAAAACAACATTCTTAAAGAGAGAGAGTCTGAGCCATTAAAAACGGTATCTTATAGCATGTTATTTACTGGAGTAATACCCTATTCTAAGAGGGAAAAAATGACTTCTGTTTTAGGGGCGTATTTCAAAAGAACGTCATTTACAAATTATCCAAATTTTTGATAAGATTTCATAATTATCTCCATTTTAATTAAAATACATCTCGTTTTCTGAAATTTACACCAAAAATTCAAATGTTCACCGGATATCAACAAACAATAATTCATATCTACTGAAGTCAGATGTAAAATTCCGGTTAATAAGAGCCACTAGTTTTATCGCTTAGAAAATTCAGACATCTTCATTGTTAAAATCAACAATGATTTTGATTTGGTTTTATGGCATATCAACCACTGTAGGTTATTTAATGCCAAATTCTTTTTTTTTTAGAAATACAAAAAGTTCAATTTCTAACTTCAGTTGGGCATATGTACAGTCTTTTGTTTACACACAGTTAAAAGTAAAAACAGTTCTAGGTCAAACTATTCAGTTTCACATGAGTAGACAGTTTAGTTCTATTTAACCCATAGATTGGACCCTATCAACCACTCCAAGCCAGAGTCGACCTGAGAGCGATGGCAACGAAGAGGTACTCCGAATTCCCCGAAGCTCCAGTATTACTGGAACCTCATCATCTGATTGTTTAGTGTCATAACCAGGACACTCGTGGAGGAGTCTTACCCCTTTGTAGAGATGCAGTTAGTGCATTCTACAGCCCCAACTAACTACTCACCAATGAAGACAATGGACCGAATATTCGAAGTGATCTAAATTATCAGATGTCATCTCAGAAATTTAGACAAATAAGAGCAGCTATTTTGGACCCAATAAACGGAATAAAGAAATTTTTTTCTTGGAAGAGATTCATGTAAAACTCGTTTAGATCAAAGTAACTGTCTTAGTCAACCGAAACACAACATGGCATATCGGTAAGAATTTATTTACAACATATTTAACTTCAGTCAAAACCTAAAAACATGTGATTATTTGGATAACCCGAGTCCAGTTGTGACTGGTATGAATCCACACTTTCAAAGCACTCATTGAGAATCGTAAAAAAACTGAAAGATAATATTCATTGAGAATAAACAGTTCGGCAATGAAGCACTAGGGGTACAGTATGTATTTACCCAACCCCTCTGCCATGATTGTCGTGCAACACAAGATCTGTTTAAGCGGAGATTAAAAGGTTTGAATTCAGTTTTCCTTCAGTACCGGTTGCAATACCAAGGTTAAAGAGCCCAGTTTACCCTTCTATTTCCCCACAGCGAGAGAGAGAGAGAGAGAGAGAGAGAGAGAGCGAGAACAACTGAATTCAAACCTTTCCCTCGTGGTGTAATGGTTAAAGCGATGAACTGCGGAATCGTAGTACGCGAGTTCGTACTCCAGTCGCGCTATTACGTTCACTTTCGGGCAAATACCCTTGGGAAAGGTATGAACCCCCTTATTCTCCCTCCAGCTATGGGTAAATAGTAGGACGGACTAGGTTCTTCAGCCTTGGTGAGGCAACTAGTCTAGGAGAAGGAAAACTCTGAATTCAAACCTCTTAAACTCCGCTTAAAAATTGACCTTGTGTCATATCCTGCCCGAGCGGAGGGGTTGGTAAATAGTACCCAAGAGCATTAGCGCTACGAGAAATACAATTAGCCTTGTTCAGGTTTTGAACCCGGGTCCAATTCTGACGATAAAATAACTGGTCAGAAGGTATAGCCTATTAACAACTTAGATTCAGTTGGGTTTTATGGCATATCAACCTTTGTGGGTTTTTTTTAATTCCAAATCCTGTTATATATATATATATATATATATATATATATATATATATATATATATATATATATATTGTAGGTAAATTAATTTAAATGATTCAGAGTTCATTTGTTTCTACACAGTTAAATGCTTTCAAGTATTATTTAACATTATTAATTCTATTTACCAAGTATTTCTATCTAATAAAATTTGCTCACAGTTGTATCGTTTCAAATAACGAGTGAGGATAATCCCCAAATAAAGGATTAAACAGTCCTGTTTGATCCATAGATGAGACTAACTATTATTACCACTCCGGGTCTGAGTCAGCTTGAGAGCAGGGTAATGAAGGCGCACGGCACACTCCCCATAGCTTCAGGGTTGGTTTGGTGTCATAACAAGACACTTGTATGTATGGGGGGATGTCTCACTCCTCTGCAGTGGTGCAGCCGGTGTATTCTACAGCCGCAGCGGACAGCACAATCGAAAGAATTCAAAATTGAACGGCAGAATGGAATTCGTCGACATGTTTTGAAAAATATGCAGGTTATTACCCTGGTGTATTAGAATTTTACGCCTTTGGACTTGGCAGGTGAATGTTGATCTCAAGCTGATTGTTCCGAATGTATATTTGAAAACTATCGTGTAATTCCTTTGCAAAAAGTATTTTTCTTTAATAGTTTTTTTCATTTTGCAAAATTACTGGCATTGTGAATGTTCTGGATATGATATTAAACTTTTTATAACGTGAAGCTCGAAATCCGGAAAGCAGTATAGAGTATCAATTATTGACATGACTCCCAAATCTAATCAAGCCAGTTAAGGTCTCATCTACAGGTCAGATATATCTGAAAATTGTTCTTAGATTCGAATATTTGATACCATATCAATTATATATATTAATAATATTTACTTGAATCTGTAATTGTTTAGGTTTGGTTTGGTGGGTTTTATGGCATATCAACCTTTGTAGGTTATTTAACGCCAATTTTTATGTAAATAATCAGTTCTATTTCAAACAATTCACTTTAGCATAAGTACACAGTTTAATCGTCAAAAACATTTCCATTTCAAACTATTCAAACAGTTATATGTAACAATTCAGTTAATTGTAAATACAGATTTAATGTCGAAAAACAGTTCTATTTCAAATAATTCAGTTAAGCATAAGCACGCAGTTTAAATGTATGTACATTTCTATTTCAAGCTATTCAGTTTACTCAAACAATTCATTTTAGTATATGAATTGCGTTAGTTCTATTTAACCCATAGAGTGGACCTGGGAGTGATGGCAATGAAGGGGTACTCCGCATTCCCCAATGCTCCAGCACTGCTGGAACCTCATCATCAGATTGTTTAGTGTCATTTACAGGACACTCGTTAGTGGGGGTCTTACCCCTCTGCAGAGAAGCAGTCGGTGTATTCTACAGCCCCAGTCGACTGGGCAATGTAATTGTTTACTAAGAATTGTTATTTAACTGAAACCATATAACAGTGTGCAAACAAATAACTTATTAAATAAAAATGATTTGTGGAAAACGTGCATAAATTATTAGTATTAGATAGGAATACTTGAAACTATAAAATTGTGTGCCAAGTATTTGTGCTGAAATACTTGATATTATAATTATTGCCCGTGGAGGTGCCCGTGGTGTAATGGCTATCGTTGTAGGAAATGGACACGGCGATACGAGTTCAAATCCTGGACGAGACTGACTGCATTTCATATAGCACTAATACCCATGGGAAAGGTATGAATCCAATTATTCTCCGTCCAGCTATGGGTAAATAGTAGGATAGACTGGGATATTTAGCCTTAGTGAGGAAACTAGTCTAGGAGAAGGAAAACTGAATTCAAACCTGTTAAACTCCGCTTAAAAATTGACCTTGTATCATATCCTGCCCGAGCGGAGGGGTTGGTAAATATGGATATTATAATTAAATAGAATAATTTCTTAGGTGAGTTAAAAGTTTTGCAATATTTTGGTAACATGAGGCAAAATTCAGCTGCTCTGGATGGTTTTACCAAGGACACTAAGGTGACAAAACACTCTACTAAGAGATTCCGATCTCGCCGGATACGCACCAAGTCCTCCTTGCCAGATTTGCCAAATTAACTAGGAGTACAACCTCGAAATCCGCATTATCTTGGCTAATCATCGAGGTCCCTGCAACCCGAGTGAACTTTGGAACATCTGGTTATTGTTCTGTGATCAATTGTCCCATTGACCTTTCGTTCGACAAATGTTTTTGGTAGCTTCCATGGGGTTATGTTCCTGTTCGAACTCGTAAATCGAAAGTTCCTGAATTAGACTACCTTACACGTTCATCTTTGCTGCTCAAAAAAAAAAAAAAATCTAACACGAAGCAAAGCAATGCACAACATGTCAGCGAACTAACTACCACTATACTACCTACGTGACATCTACTCAACAAACAAGCAAGGACCAAAATATTGCAAAACCTAACTCGCACTAGTACTTAAAATCCTGTAATTTTTCGTTTTAAATAGGTTTATGGTTTGAGATATTGCTTTGTGCAAAAAAAAAAAATAACAAAAAAAACTTAAACAACACAAAAAAACAATGTAAATATCACTCAAGACTTTACCACTCAAGACAAGTGACCATGTTAAATCAATCAATGAATTGGATTGAGATGGGTAGAACCAGGGAGGATACAATTCATAGTTTGATTTATTTGTTTTAATGCCATATCGACCTTCATGGGTTATTTAATGCCAAAGCCAACCTTGCTGATGAACAACAGTGCTACAAGTTAACCCATAACTGAGAGGATAACTGGATTCTGGCCTTTACAATGATCTCACATTCAATCACGATAGCTACAACATGAAACTTCCCTTGTTTCTTGGAACCACATAATCGCTTGAAAAAATAACCTTGGCATAATATAACGCAAGTGTTCACATGACAGAAAATGTAAATGAAGGGGCTGTCCACACCCCCAAGAATTGAAGTCTCACCACCAGATCCAGTTTAGTGTCATGACCAAGACACCTCTTTTTCTTTTTTAGGTGGGGGGGCTTTTCTTCAGGGGTTAGTATATTTTAAGCCTCACCGACAAAGTGAGTCAACTTTTGGTTTGTGGAGGGGGTCTTATCACCGAGGAAGGGATATAATCAGCATATTCGAAGCCTTTATTGTATTAGTCATGATTGCATAAATTCCTGACCATAGACAATCCCTTTTTTTTCTAGATTTTCTATCGACTATTAGTGATATGTATGTTTGTTTGTATGTAGTAAATCCTGGAGTTAAAATATTCAGGGTGTTGGACAATTCGGTCATTCTTTGTAGGCGTTTGAACAATACCCTACCTGGATTATGTGCAATGAAGTAAAAGTCGGGCAAAGAAAAATGAACCATTTGTCTATTGTTAAACATTAATTTTTTTAAAAACATATCTACCGACCCTCAGTTATGTAGATATCAATCAAAGGGTCTTATATCTATAAGATATGGTAAACACACACACTATTATATAGATATGGGAGTCTTCAATATATATGTATACAAATATGCGTTATATTTGCAGGAAAGAACAACAAAAGGGCGTATATGTACGAGGGTTATTCAATAAATAAGGGGAACTTTTTTTTGACTGAGGAGGGACCTATTATATATACGAGGATCATTCAATAAAAAAAAAAAAAAAAGAATTTTCGGAAATGTCTTTTCAAAAAGTTATTTTTTGGGGAATTGGTTTTATGGCAAAAACTATTTTAATCTTGCAATCAGAGTGGACCTGGGAGTAATGACAAGAAGGTGTACTCCACATTCTCTAAATCTCCAGAAACGGAGCCTCACCATCAGATGGTTTAATGTCATAGCTAAGTCACTTGTTAGGGGGATCTTACCCCTCTGTGGAGATGCAGTAGGCGTATTCAGTTACCTGTAACCATGTAAGCCTGTGCAGACAATTTATTATTTGAGAGGAATCGTTACTTGATACCATATATAGTTGTATATCAATTATTTGTTTTAGATAGAAATACTTGAAACTATAAAACAGCGTACAATCATCATTGACAAAAAGTTTTCGTTTGTCTGGTAGTATATTAATCATTATAGGTTATTTAATGCCATATATATATATATATATATATATAAACAGTTCTATTTCAAACAATTCAGTTTAGCATACGTACACAGTTTAATAGTAAAAAAACGGTTCTATTTCAAACAAGGATTACTCAGAAAAATATGTACTTACAAAACTCATTCATGAGTGAAAGGTCATTTTTAAGCAGTGTTTATTACTGGTTTAAATTCAAAGTTTTCCTTTTCACAGACTGGTTGCCTAATCAAGGCTCAAGAATCAAAACTGACCTACTATTTACTTATACATCGGAAAAGAACTGGAGAATCTTTGCCTTTTCTCAAACAGGCCGCAAGATATACGTGAATTGAGATAAAACGAGGATATATATTTTAAACAAGTTGGTGTCATCTCCACATTACACGATGTGTGTCAGAAATTAGTCAACCAGTTAACATACTTCGGTAGCAAGATCTCATCTTCTGAAAGCGATGTCAGTATAAATTACATTGCCTGGCTGCACCACTTGGACTTGAACGAAGCGCCCAGAAAGAAAAAGCTACCTGGGTACTACAAATGAATGCTACAAATTGTTTTAAACATATCCTCGAAGCAGCACCCCACAAAACAGCAGCTGAACTACCCTTAGCATCCCATCTCACAAACCAGATGAACAAGACACGAGTACTGCTAAAGAAGTTGGGACGATCCTACAAGGGAAATTCTCCGGGGGATGACCTCACATGAGCACACCTGATTAGTTGATCATCAAAAACATTCAGTGTTGTGTAGATACGAGATGGTGTACATATGACCTGCTATGAGTGATGGATGATAGGGATGGAAGGCGAGAGAGAATCAAGGGAATCCATGCTATCATCATGACTTGATGGTTTCTGGTTTATGCATAGGATTATTCTAAGTCTAGGATTTCAGTGTACGCCCATGTGTGTGCGCAAATTATATATATATATATATATATATATATATATATATATATATATACACACACACACGTACATACCGGGTCATTGTCCAAGTGGGTTGAGTGTTCACTAATGGTCTGCGATACCTGGGTCCAATCCTAGGTTGCGCCAAACAAAAAACTTTAAAAATAGTACTTGATGCCTCCTTGCTCAACACAATACAAGGTACGTATCAAGGGTAAAGTGAAGCAATCCAGAGAAGAGAATAGCGCCCGTCCTCTACACCTCTGCGTTGTAGCTATTGAAAATGTAGCCTTCTGGTCACCATCGACTACGGTCACTAACTTTACTATATATATATATATATATATATATATATATATATAGCACAAGACCTAATCTTATACGAATCATTTCAAAATAATTCTATTTGACCTA
The DNA here is from genome assembly GCA_963585895.1 of Sepioteuthis lessoniana. NCBI lineage: Eukaryota > Metazoa > Mollusca > Cephalopoda > Myopsida > Loliginidae > Sepioteuthis > Sepioteuthis lessoniana. The sequence goes on along the minus strand of OY757942.1, from coordinate 60,369,011 downwards.
CTGATGGGTCCCTTACAATTCTGACGCCGGGTCTGCCTGGACCTTGGATTAATATCAATGACGAAGTACTTCATATTTCCAGATCTTCAGAACAGACGTCTCACAATCAGATTCAATTTTAGTGTCATATCCAGGACCCTCCGTTTTTAGCAAGCTCTTACCCGTCAATAGGGACTCTCTTAGCGGATTATAAGCACCGTCAGCTGGACTTGCAACCGGCCAAGAAGGCACACTATATTCAAAGCCGTTAAATTCAGCCAAAATTATTGACTTTGTGTTACATCACGATTGTAATAGAGTCTTGGTTGGTTGTGTCTTATGACATACAACCGTCGTGGGTTATTTAATGCTAAATTTTGTTCTTAATTATCCTTTGATTTGTAAGTGAATAGTTTGCTAACATTTTTTCAAAACAAGCCAAAGCTCATTTGTTTGCACACAGTTAAATAGTTTCAGTTATTGCTCTTCAACATTCTGGTTGGTTGGTTTTTATGGCGTATCAACCTTTGTAGGTTACTTAACGCCTAATAAATTTTTATGTAAAAACCAGTTCTATTTCAAATAATTCAGTTTCGCATGAGTACACAGTTTAATTGTGAAAAACATTTCTATTTCAAGCTATTCAGTTTAGTATAAGTACACATTTTGTTTACAGTTAAATGTCAAAACAGTTCTATATCAAACAATTCAGTTTAGAGTAAGTACAGTTTTAATGTCAAAAAACCGTTCCATTTCAAATAATTCAGTTTAGCATAAGCACGTAGTTTAAATGTAAGTAGGGTTTAATTGTCAAAAACATTTCTATTTCAAGCAAATCAATTTGGTCAAACAATTCAGTTTAGATAAGTATGCGTTAGTTCTATTTAACCCATAGATAGAGACCTAGCAGGTGGAGTGAACCAGGGAGCAATAGCAATGCAGGGGTGCTCTGCATTACTGGAACCTCACCATCAGGTTGATTAGGGTCATATTTAAGATACTCGTAGTGGGGATCTTACTCCTCTGCAGAGGTGCAGTTGGTTTATTTTACAGCCATAGCCGGCAGAGCAACATTGATTCTGGTTACCAATTTGCACATATCAATAATTGAAAACAATTCAACCGTTTTTTGCACATAGCAATACTTTAAACAATTCAGCCAACACTAATTATTCCATTCAACATTATTTGTTTGCACACAGTCAAATGCATCCAAGTATATTTTGTTTGCGTTTTATGGCATATCGAACGCTATGAGTTATTTTATGCCAAATCTTATTTATACATATATATTAAATATCCCATTTAGTTATTATAATACAAACCCCACCCCCGTATATATTACACCAACATATTTACGACACAATATAATCTTACTTATACCCATTGTAACTCTTGCCCACCATACACGTTTACAAATCAGATTCTCACTCATTCCCCACAACTTGCAGCGATGATAATTTGTCCCACTATCAAGGAATATATCGAAACAAATGTATACACATTCGTTACCCATTTTCGCTATAACCAACGTTTTACGTCCCTGGCCTAACTTAAAAACACACATCCACAAGCGTACACATACACCCACACACATACACATACTTACAACCACATGTAAACGAAATCTTAACGGCTTTTTGTCATATTTTCTATTTTCAATTTCATTCCATCTTAACTGTCTGATGAATGTTGTTATACACTTCAAGAAACCTTAGGTTCCAGAACAATATTTTCCATGGATTAAATTTATATTTATTTATCATTATAATAGCTCTATCATAGATATTGAGCACTCTCCATATTATATTGCAATTGGTTCGACACATAACCACATAGGGA
>OY757942.1:60327190-60362190 GCA_963585895.1 Sepioteuthis lessoniana | reverse complement strand
TATCAATACCCATAACAGGATGGAAATAAATTTATAATCCTAATGTGACCGATTTTTGTTTTTCTTAAAGATATATATATATATATATATATATATATATATATATGTGTGTGAGTGTGTGTCTACCCAACTCTCTTAGCACATGTAGGATGTGACAAGATCAAGTTTGAAGCAGAGTTTGATAGGTTTGTATTCAGAGTTTTCCTTCTCCTTGGTCTGTTGCCCTAACGAGCTTAAAGATCGCAATTTGTCTTATTTACTCAGAGCTAGAATGAGAACAGTTGGATTTATAACTTTCCCAAGGATTTTAAAGCAATGAGAAATGCCAATAGCTTGGTCCAGGATTCGAACAAGAGTCACCGTGTCCATTTTCCTTTGACGGTAACAATTACACCACGTGTGCCTTCCACACACACACATTATAGAGAGAGAGGGAGAGAGAGATAGAGAGTGAGAGTGTGTGTGTCTACTCCCCCTCCCACACACACGTAAATTCAAATTTTAAAATTAAATATTTTAAGCCTCAATACAAATATTTTTTAATCTCAACTTGTAGAGATCTGACGCAAAAACAAAACCGAACCATGCTTTGACCTAAATGCACAATTAATCCAAGATTTAAGATTCAAATATTGAAAGATTTTACTTTCCCGATAAGATGAGTAAATATCGATAGAGTTTTTCAGATTGCTTCGAGAAATTAAGTAAAAAAAAAAAATAAAATAAAATATACATACACCTTATTTATATATTTGATTAAACAATGTAGACATTTTTGTCTACATATTTTTGTATTAATCCTTTCAAGTTGCCGTATGTATGTTATGATATCCAGCACAAATTGGTTACTAAACCTTGTATAATTAATTGGTTCCCCAAGTACTTTTGACCTTGTCTTGGGCTATCATCAGAGAATGTGAGTGTTGCCAAAGCGACACAACCTTCACGCGTACATTACTAGTTCTATAGAAACAATTAATTATGGAATGTTTATTTACTAATTCCGACCAGATATCATAACATCGATACGGCAACTTTAAAGGATAAATACAAAAGAATGTAGACAAAAAATGTTTATATTGTTTAATAAAATGCCTTAACGAAGAAACGTTATATATATATATATATATATATATATACACACACGAGAGAGAAAATGCCGTTCATACGAGCGGGACTGATATCACGAGAAAATTTATTAAAACAAATTGACCAAATCTTCCTGTTGTAATAGGTTACAATTTATTAGTAAAATTTTGCCAAAAAATGTTCACTTTTTAATAATTGATCACGCTTGGGCAGAATGAGAAGCTAACAGACCATCCTGAGTGAGTTTGATTATCACTTGGTGCCCCATTCTTGTGACAAACTAAGCTAGGCAAATGACAATATTTGATCTTTGCGATTAATTTTCACGTACATTGTCAACGAAAGAGATTACATTGAAAAATAAATATTTGTTGTGCAAAAGATTTTTTCATTTATAATATATATATATATATATATATATATATATATATATATATATATATCCAGTCAAGTACATATTATCAGGGCTAAAGAAGCCTCAAGTCAGCACCTTCTGTCGCGTAAGGAGAATTGAAAATGATTAAAAGTTAAAACGATCAATTTAAGCTTGAGTGCCCAACTTTATGGCACAATAGAAGATCTAAAAATCTATAAACCTCTCAGAAATCTTACACAATTCGCAGAGAAATTGTTTAGCAAGAAAGAAATAAACAAAAGTAAATCACGTGCTTTTTTTCCTGCTTAAATCTACTTTTGTTAAATTTTTTAAAAAAGTTATTTTTAAGATACATTGTGTGTACGTATAGATCCCACAGTTGTCAAAGCATTTTTATCAACACAATTATATGCTAACTATGTGCACCATATATATATATATATATATATACACACACAAACGTACCAACTTCGCTTATATATATGTATAACAATAAATACAGAAACTTGAGATATATATATATATATATATACACACATATATATAAAATCTATAAACACACACAAACTATATAGATATATCAATAAATAAATACACACAAATTATATATATCTCAAATAAATACACACAAACTATATATATATATATATATATATATATCAAATAAATAAATACACACAAATTATATATATCTCAAATAAATACACACAAACTATATATATATATATATATATATATCAAATGAATAAATACACACAAATTATATATATCTCAAATAAATACACACAAACTATATATATATATATATATATATATCAATAAATAAATGCACACAAACTATATATATATATATATATATATATATATATATATCAATAAATAAATGCACACAAACTATATATATATATATCAATAAATAAATGCACACAAACTATATATATATATATATATATATATATATATATATATCAATGAATAAATGCACACAAACTATATATATATATATATATATATATCAATGAATAAATGCACACAAACTATATATATATATATATATATATATATATCAATAAATAAATGCACACAAACTATATATATCTCAATAAATAAATGCACACAAACTATATATATCTCAAATAAATACACACAAACTATATATATCTCAAATAAATACACACAAACTATATATATCTCAAATAAATACACACAAACTATATATATATATATATATATATATCTCAAATAAATACACACAAACTATATATATATATATCTCAAATAAATACACACAAACTATACATATCAATAAATACACACGCGCAAACTCTCTCTCTCTCTCTATATATATATATATATATATATATATATATATATATATAGCCACCAACTTCATATGTATGTATTTATATTGGAACGAAGACACTTATCAGGAAACGTGAAAGGATCTTAATAAAATTATATAGACAAAATGTGTCTTTATGATTTAATCAAACATGCATAAATGAAAGTCTGCTGCCCAACTACGCATATATACACTCACACATCAACATTGCGTATTATTATGCACAAAACACCTTCGTATATGGACGTATAATGTTTGTGTGTTTTTATAACACAGAGCGTGTTTCAAAACCCAACGAGTAATTCATAAGTTAAATAAAATGTAGAAAAATATAAGCAATACAATTTTTCTTAAGCAATACTGACTCCAATTTCGACAAGATTTTCAGTAGTAATCATAGTAAATTAAATATTTGATCCCTGAACTTTGATTGGTCGGTTGGGTTTTATGGCATATCAACCTTTCTAAGTTATTTAACGCAAAATCCATTTTTATACCAATAGTTCTATTTCAAACAATTCAATATTGCATAAGTACACTGTTTAGTTCTATTTAACCTATAGATAGGACCCTATCAGGTGCTACCACTCCGAACCAGAGTGGACCTGGGAACGAAGGCGATGAAAGGGATACTCCTCATTCCCCAAAACTTCAACATTACTAGAACCTCACCATCATATTGTTTACTGTCATATACAGGACATTTGTTGTGGGGGTGTCTTACCTCTCTGCAGATATGCAGTCGGTGTATTGTACAGCCCTAGTCGACAGGGCAATCATAAACCTTGGGTTTAACTTTGGGACATAATAGAAATATATATGAATCGTGCAACCTGATCTCACAACAGTGAAATGAAAAATTTTGTCAAGATAACAAGCTATCATTCGACCTCCTTTTTTGTGTTATTGAGCAAATTGAAAAGATTTGTCAATGAATCCTCCTGCTGTTAAACAGTATCTCCATTTTCTTTCAGTTTCCCCCCCCCACAAAGAATAAATCTAAACCCCCGACTCAAGAGCATACTTTTAAATATCCAATTGTACTTAGAGCATTGACAAAAATATTCTACAAGAGATTTATGAATTATATTTATATAAACCAAATTTGAAACTGGAAGATCTAGGTCTGACCGAGATCTTTCTATAGAATCAATAAATCAAATATTGTAAGATTGAATAAATATAAAAAGCTTTCCAAATGACCTACACAGATGAATCGTTATAGAGACATACATAAGTATTTACTTACACAATCTCATATATATATATATATAAGTTTTAGACATTGTGTGTGTGTATATATATATATATATATATACACACACACAATTACTCATTACATATTGATATTGTGTTACGGATTACCGGCCCATTGGTCAAATCGTTTGAGTGTTCGCCAGTTGACCGAGAGATAGGGGTTCGAGTTTCACCAAAGACTTAAAAAAATCGTACTTTATGCTTCCTTCACACTCAGCATTATAAGATATTAATCAAGGGTAAGGGTAACTATCCAAGGAAACAAGTAGTAGCTATTGAAAAGGGAGACTACGTTCAGCCAACATATATATATATATATATATATGCGTACAGGTATAACTTAGCCATCCACATCAACCTTAGTCTACGCCCAGACTCGTTTTTCTACCTGTTTTTTTTTAATATTGTATCTGAAATCCCTAGTGTGCTCCCAGCTTCTCTTTTACTTAACCGCATCTTTTTTTAAAGCCTGTTTCTAACTCCAGGCCTTTCTTCTTCTGCCAAACTGCATCTACCCCGGGACTGTTCTTGTCAAAGTAATCGCACAAACTACAGAATATTTCCCCTTCTTACATTTACCAATCTTAGAGCATTCATTTCTCTCTACCCCATTAAACACTTCCATTCCCAACACCATAAGTAAAAAGTAAATTTGGCGACCTAAATCGAGAGGGATGACCCAAAGGCTCCCTTTTCAATAGCTACAACACCGAGTTTTATGGGAGGATGCTACTCCATTCCCTGGATTGCTTCACTTTACCTTTGATCCATACCTTATAATGCTGAGTGTTAAGTGAGGTCGCATTAATTAACAATTTGAGTCTTTGGTATGACTCGACCTGGGATTGAACCACGATCTCCAGGACCATTGTCGAACAGTCGTCCGGCCATATTGGTCACATCAGGCCCTTTTAATTTTTCTATAATTCTATTTTATAAACTTTACAAAAATATGAAATAATTTGTAACATTTAGTCATTAAACTGATTTAACTGACCCGGAAAAATATAATACCGTGCTGTGTACCTCATTAAAATCTATCAAATATACGATGTATTCCGTACTAAAATCTTTTGAGATCCCTTGTTAAATATATTTATAAAAGATAATCAGAGAGATGTTTCCTTTCTTCCCCACCCAAACTCTTTCAAAATATATCAGTGATATAAAGAAGAGGTTAATCCTACTTTGAAAACATTGATAATACAACTGGAATTGTTATTAGTTGTGTAAATTTCTGAAACAAAGCTTGATATTTATCATTAAGGGTTTTCGGACTATTGTCTTCATCTTATATATATATATATATATATATATATATATATATATATATATATATATATATATATATATATATATATATATATATATATATATATATATATATATATATATATATATATATATATATATATATATATATATATATTAGCAGGACACATAGCGTAACGGTTATTGGCGTTGGTTCCCTAAGCTTCAAAGAAGACAATCATCTGAAGGTTGCGGGTTCAATCCTGATTGCAGGCGAGTAAGAATACAGGAAGACTTAACACTTGTACCCAGTTATGGCTAACGGAATCAGAAAAGGCGACCCCCATGGATTCAATAAAGGACGTAGTTCGAAGTTCCGTGAAAGTTCTCAAGTTCGACAAACATCTGAAGAAGGCCGAAGGACATATCGACCGAAACGTTGTGGAAATAACAAAAAAGATGAAGACAATAGTCCGAAAACCCTAAATGGAATTGATATATATACTGAATTTGAAGAACCGGAACAATCCTTTTTTCGATGATGTACATCTAATACTAAAAAAAAAAGTTTTAAAATTCAAATTGATGTTTTGCAAAAGGCCCAGGGTCATAAGAATAATTTCTAGCCCTAAAACGAATCAACATTCTTTTGTTAATTATTATAGCTTCGTGTAAGAATTCTTAATACAAAGAATCTGTCACACAGAAACAAGTATTTCTAAGCAGATCTATTTGACCCATAGATGGTTCCCTAACTTCCACTTCAGGTCGGAGTGGACCTGAGAGAAATGGCGATGTAGGGGTACTCTATACTCCCCGAGATTGGAACCTCTCCATCAGTTTCAATTTAGCATCATATCCATTTTGGGGGGGGGATCGGAGAATGATCCTTCTTCTCTGCAGGAGGATATAGCTTATTCCAAGTTTTTCACCGACGAGAAAGGTTAAATATTCGAAGCAGTACGTAACCTTCTTTAATTCAGCAATATATCCCTTTATGTTCCTAGTTTTCTGTTTTACCCTTTCTCCGAGAGAAATGTATCCATTTACTTCAACTGGTCTATTTTCTAGCAAACTAACCCCACCCTTGAAAATTATGGATTTATTTCAGTAACATTTGTAAACTGAAACGAGAAAAGCCGACTAGGAACAGGTACATTTGCGTGTCCAACTGTGTCTGTGTGTTCGGCCGTTTCTCGCCTGTACAGCAGAAATTGTCTCTTGTATAGAACAAGGAGAGAAAGAAGGAGAGTCAGACATTTCATTGAATGGAGAAAAAAAAAGCATATATATATATATGTATACATTTAATAGAATGAAGTTTGAGAATAGTTCAGCTCAAAGATTCAGGGTGAGGTCATTTTTTTTGTCTGTTTTTATTTATTTTGAATCGTTTATTTTGTGTACGGTGGACTATCAGCATAGAAAAAATTCTTTCTATCCGTAAAGTAGAAAAGTCGAAATAAGGAAATCAAATTATTTCTATATTTCATTTACTTTGTTAGAATAGTTATCTATAACCCTATAAAGCTATCTACCATTTTTGTATCATGAATTGCCCTCCTTAATATCTACTCTATTCCTTCAGCCACCCGAGTACTAATCTATCTATATTATTTATATTTACTGACGTCAGTCCATTTTGATCAATCTACCCGATTTTCTTTACTTATTACTCTCTTCATATCAGTATACGTGTGTGTGTGTATATATATATATATATATATATATATATATATGAGAGAGAGAGATGAATATCATGTTTTACTACAGATTATATATATATATATATATATATATACACGCGCACACACATACACGTGTGTGTATGTCTCATATATGAGTAACAGAGATTGACAGATATATGTCTAAGGTGACTAGCGTATTGTAATAGTAAGCAGGCAAGTCAAACCATTTGTTGTGAGTTCGAGCCTTACTGCATAACTCTCTATTTCAGCCTTGGGACACGAAGTGTCGTAACTTGACTAAACCTTTCTTCATATCTATATACTCTAGTCTAAATTTCTTCCCCCTTTTACCAATTTCTCAATATCAACTCCAGTCCTTTCATTGTGATGTTATGGTCTATATTTCATTATATACCCCCCACTTTTAATTTCACTATCTATCCAACTCCTCATAGCTTTGTCGATATCCTAAGCCCTGCATCTATGCAACGGTTTCGACTCATCCGACTTATAGAGATAAGCTTTTTCGAACCTACTGATCTTATCCCACCTCTCCATTCCTCACTTCTATATTTCTATCTTTTCTACTTACCCCCCCCCATCTATCTTCTCCAGTCTCTTAATGAGATCTTATTGTAGCATAATGATTAGCAAGCCATTATTGCTGATAAATACTACTAGATACGATCCTTACTAAGTGCTACACCCAACAAAGTTTTTTTAATGACCACCTCACCTAAGAGAAACTTATTAACCATTAAACTATCAGTTATTACTTTGCGATTTCGATCCTCATCGGGTGCTCCATAATTCAGTTTTATGACCAATCTAAGCTACCCTTAATTATAAAGGAACTTAGTAATTAGTCATATGCTGTTTTGTTGACTAAGTTTTGATGCTCGTAGACTGTTCGATATTTGCAGTTTTGAATTAATCCTAAACCCGGTATATTTTTTGTGTTTTAGGCGCCTCCTGTGGTAACGTTGCAAGGTAACAAGGCTCGTAAATTGAGATTTATTCTTACTGGGCGCTCCAAATTTCAAGCCTTTTGCAAAACTTAGTTAAAGACTTCCCTTTTTTTTCTTCATACAAAATTCCAGAATATATTTATCAACCTCAATCTCTTGATTTTTATATCTATCAAACTTCTCATACCTATATTTACTTATATATATATATATATATATTATATATATATATATAATAAACAAACGCTGATTCACTAATTAAACGGCCAACTTTTTCCTTATACAAATTTTCCCAAGATTTTTGCATTTTGTACTTTTAAACATCCATCGTTGATTTATCATCACTAATATCATCCCTCATAGTCCTGATGATGGTTGGTTAGAATCAAAACTCTGTAGTGTCGACTCTGCTTCTCAATAAATCTCTGCTACTAGGATTGCTTATTGCTATCAATTTTTCTTTATATATTGTCGGAATACACTCCATTATATATATATAATATATATTATATATATATACATACACACACACACACACATTCACTCGACATTCATTTTTGCTTTCACTTTCTTTAAATCTACCCAGCCACCCCATTATTCACCAACCCATATATGTTCGAAACCTTATGTCTATATACAGTTACCTTTTTTCTCAGTCTTTTCCTTATTTTAGTTGCAACATCTGTTCCAAATTTCCCATATTCATCTGTCTTCATATAACTGTTTAAATTTAACCATTTCCTCACAAACATGCTCTAAATAAATTATACTTTATTTAGTAATATATTCAATATAATCCTTTGTTTATCGGTAGCCATTCTTTAGTGAGTATATATTATACACTCACGAATTATTTCTCCTAATTGATACTTATCAATCACATGGTTCCTACCTACCTATCAATCTCTTGATATAGCCATAAAATCTAATCACAAAATATATCTTAATCACATTTTAATGTTCGATTCTTACATGCTCCAACTTGAAATTCCATCGTGTACATGCTTAATAGCTCGAATTTAAACTTAGAAAAACATTTAAAAAATTATCATTGTTGGGTTTAATTTTTCACAAGTTATGCAATTAATATTAATTGCATACGTGATGGTCGGTTGAAAAGTTTATAGGCGAGCCAAAATACTTTCATGAAAGTTAGTAAAGTTGGCAACCTTAGTTGAGGGTAACCCGAAGGCTCCCTTTTCAATAGCTACTACACCAAGGTGTTGGAGAGGGCGCTACTGCATTCCTTGGATTGCTCCACTTTACCCTTGATCCTTACCCTTTAATGCTGAGTGTTAAGCAAGGAGGCATCAAGTACGATTTTTTGAGATTTTGGTATGACTAGACCTGGGATTGAGCCCCGGTCACCTGGACCATTGACGAACACTACTCATAAGGACAATGGCCCGGTACTGTCATAAAATGTGTTCAAATGAGGTTTATTTTTTTAACAGTCCCCTGTGAGGTCCATACACTTCTTCCATCGGTGTTACAGTACTTGGATCTTGGTGGTTAAAAAGAGTCAAACAGCAGTTATGACATCATCACTGACTTATTAGTTCAAGCTCGTATACCGAAGAAAAATAAAATTTGAATGGAAAAGTCACTAAATTTTGTTGGCAAATATCTATGTAGGGATTATTTTAGAAAATATTTGTTGGTTTTTGGTGAGTGGTTTGATATACAAAAAGGTTATCGTTGCCATCTCAATATGCCAACGCTGATAGCAGGCGAGAATTAATAAACAATTGTTTATATATATATATATATAACACACCCATCTTTAGAATAAACAATTGTATATATATATATATATATATATATATATATATATATATATATATATATATAGTAAGAGTAATTAGTATTTCATTTAAATTTTCAAAATCTGTTTTAAGAGATTTAACCTAATCAAAATTATTATATCAATCCCCATGTGTAGCTAGCTTGTCAGAAACTTTCTGATGCGAGAAGTAGTTGTTTCGGGAGACAGCTTTATATAAAACTATCAATAAAAATGACTCAGCAGTTTTATAATGCGACAAACTCGCAAGCAATTGATTGTAGACTTGGTACTAATAAATGGCAAAAAATAAGAGCCCTTAAAGAAGGATATATTTAAAGCAAGGATATTTTATTTGTATCAAAAAAAAAAAAAAAAAAAAAAAAAAAAAAAAAGATTGTTCGACATATTTCTTTGAAACTACTTCTAATTCATGTACGCACTTTTTCTTCCATTGTGTATGTGTGTATATATATATATATATATATATGAACACACATATACAGAGTGCTGAACATTTCTCGTTCGACTCAAAAAATGATTTTGAGCCATTAAACTTTCAACGTGTCCATCTTTTAGTTTAAGTTTATTCCAATCCTAAGTAAAAATTTTTAAAAAATCAGTAGAAATAAAAAAAATAGAAATCATTGACTTGGTTAGGACGAGAACTTTTGTCAAACCCTCATTATTTATTAAAAGTGGGTAAGGCAAAAACTGCGCTAATTTTTTTATTACAATTTCATTAAATTCATACCAATAATCCCATAGAAGTGTGTATATAATAGCTATGACCAAACTTGCATAAGAAAATTTCAAGTTAAAAACATTTAAATAAAAGATGTTAGTAAATGTAACTAAAATGTTCCCTGACGCAATATCTATTTTTTAATTTCTAAAGTCAACTTCTACTCTACACCTAACATTTTATAATTAAACAAAATTATCAAATTACTACAAGAAAAATGTTATTAATTGACTCTACGTTTATTTCAATAAAAACTTTGTCTTTTATTAAATAAGTACTGAAATATTTATTAAAATCGAGTAGATATTTTTTTGTTTAGTTTTAAATAAACATTCTTTTCGCCTAAAATGTGATGAAAATTTTTATTTTTTTTTATGGCACATCAAGCCTTGCGGGTTATTTACACTGAAAGCCATCCTTGTAAAAAGATAGAGGTGGAATTTAATTGATAGCGAGTAGTGGGGGCTAAGGGAATTTTTTCAAGGATGTAAGACCAAAAAAGTGAACGTAATAGAACCAGTTCGAACACGCTTACAACACTGTTGCTGTTCAACTTTCTACCTACAACATCACAAGATCTGAAAATCTGGTTAAAGATGTTCAACGATTTGAAACGTTTAGGTAGATCACTAATGATGTGTCCATCGGCATTTTTGAATAGTGTGTGCACTCAGATTTTTTATGAATTCTAACTGGTGGCTCGCCTATCCTCAAAAATCTTACACGATACCTAATTTTTTTGTTTGCTGTAATAGCTTATTTAATTTTCAGCTTGACTTTCGATTTCTTACAATCGTTTCCCGGGTCTTTACCTGGGGTGAGATAAGGTAATTATAATATACATTCTATGTTCTCTCGATGCTTTCGAGTGTCAGTTTTATAATCACGTCGGTAATACCCCTCTCAAAAGATTAGCAGTTGCGCAAAGTGCATTTTTTAAAAAATTCATATAACCAGGGACTGTCCGGTATTTTGTAAATGTATTTACCTGTTTCATTTCCTGATTATGGTCTACTTTACAACTACGATTGGCACGATGGTGATTTTAAGGTGTGACATTCTTTTTATTTTCTATTTCCTGGTCTTCGTATTTATTCTTTTATACACTCTTTGTATGATATTTTTTTTGCACCGACATGAATGACATTTTTCTTTAGAGTTCTTAACCATTATTTCAAGACATTTTTTATTTTATTTATTTTACAGTTTGGATAGCAAAGTCCCTGAGAATTGTTATTCTGATCTTCCTGTCACCTGATATTGTTTGAGATTGAGTAACAGCAAGTTTCTTGAACCTCCCGAACTTTCCTCAGTATCCTTTATAATGATAAAGTGTCAGTAAATTTCCTCAAACGTGCAACGTCTTCGTGTTCTTTCTGAAAATAATTATTTCTAGTCCACCCAAACTAAGTTAAAAGCTTTTCTTAGTCAAATACGCAAGCCTCAGTTTGCTTATACAAACTGCACTTACTAAGTGGTAACCCATCTAAGTACCGACCAGACTCATCGTTGCTTAACTACTGTGATCTAGCGGGAATCAGTGTTTTAAGCATCATTAACCGAGAAACTCCGATCTTGATAAGCTTGTGTGTGTGTGTGTGTGTGTAACGGTTCTGCAGCCAGTAATTCCTGACCATTGACAGTCCCTTTCTTCCGGATTCTTTTTTGCATTTCTTAATAGCAATCTCAATGTATTTATATGATACACAACACTCTTCTGTTTATGATGATTGCTTTAATTACTGACCACTGACAATCCCTTCTTCATTTACCAGACTCTTCTACAATAAAATCAAGTCACTCGCAATCATCGTGTTCTACATGTATTAATAAAACTTGCATTAATTCAAGACCACAGGTTATTCCTCTTGTTTGTTGATATCTATATATAGTAAAATACTCAACAATGCGATTTTATGGAATGTACAAATTTAATTAGATAGGTCTAACATTAATTTCTGGTCACTGACTATACCTTTCTCTAAATTTAAATGCACAACTCGGAAACTGGCCAATTTGAGATAAAACTTTAGTCATCGACTTATTTCTTATGCAGAAAATAAAGTTTAACCTGAGATGATTGATTTTAACTACATGCCAGCCTGTTAGGTTAGGGAATTGTGTTCAATTTAAGTTCATCTTAACATTTTTGTGGAGTTAAGTTTTTTTTCTAACATGATCCTATCAAATTCGAATGATTTTTAAAAAGATCTATTTGACCCATAAATGGGGCCCTGAAAAGTAATACTGGTCATAATATACAGGAAAAAAGCAAAGAAAAAAAAACGGGTACTTCACCCTACCCAGATCTCCAGAACTGGAGCCTCACCATCATATGCAACTTAATGTCATACTCAAAACGCCCCTTTTTTAGAGGGGATAGGAGAGGGTTACCCCACTGCACGAGATAGCGTATTCGAAGCGTCGGTGAGAGAAAGAGAGCGAGTTTAGTCCGAGATTGTAGAAGTGGTTGGGGGGGGGGAGTTAATGTTGAATGATCAAATCTAATCTTGTCAGCTTATGAGTTCAAATACAATCGACTCTGAAATATGACCCTGAAGATTTCATTCCCGTTTCTCAGTAGAATCAGAATCTACTGTCAAAATATATTCAAATTTGGAAAAAGGAAAAATTCTAATTTATTTAAATAGTCTTTTTCATATCACGTGTTTCACATTAAGCTGAATTCATTCCAATTTCGAGATGCACAAATATAGATAGGTGTCGATAACTTCTACATAATTTAAAAGTTTTTTTTTTTTCAGTTTTCACGTTCGTACTTGGTAGATTTTATCAGAGGTAACGTGACAGCAAGTCTCAAAAGTTAGGATTTTCTGAAAATATAACTTATGTTCTGATCCACAGCTTCCAAAATAATTATTATAAACTATCAAGGATATATATATATATATATATATATATATATATATATATATAATAAAATGTATTTTAATGGAGCTCAAAGATTTAAGGAATTACAACAAGCATAGAAAAACCCACAGAAGTTGTAAATCAACCAGTTTAACATTGTTTATAAAAGAAATATTAATTTTATTTGTCTTTCATCTTTCAATGAATAAACATTTCTCAAACGTTATCAGAAATCGTTTTCAAGCAAATCTTATAAAATTACCCCAAATTTTTCTATCGATAATTTCTGTGTTACTATGATTTATTGATTATGAGAGGAAATGAAATTGTCATACCAGGTAGGATTAAAATGATTTTAAACTGGATACTGTATTTACATGGGGGTGAGGTTTGGTTTGATTTGGTTTCTTTGTTTAATGGCATATCAACCTTTGTAGGTTATTTAATGCCAATGCCATTCTCCAAGTAGAACAGTCGTTGTACTATTTAACCCATAGCTGGGAGGATAAGGGGGTTCATACCTTTCCCAAGGGTATTTGCCCGAAAGTGAACGTAATAGCGCGACTGGAGTACGAACACGCTTACTATGATTCCGCGGTCCATCGCTTTAACCATTACACCACGAGGACACCCCCAAATGGGGGTGAAAGTACTCTCCATACACCCCTAATTCTGGAACATTTGCATGTGATCATTTCTGGTAAATCACACTGGTAGTCTAGCTGAATTAAGTGGGTTAAATTGAAACCTAACTAAAGATGGTTGTTGTAGGTCCAAAGAAAGAATAAGGATATATTTTAAAATAAGGTCCACAAAGATTTGTATTTTTAATTTATTCATTTTGTTCTTACATACGTGTTATATATATATATATATATATATGTGTGTGTGTGTGTGTATGTATGTTTCCAGCTTGTTGCTTTCGTCAGAGAACATGTGTAGTACAAGGCCTTTTAAATGGGGTACTCAATGAGACTTGAACTCACTCTTGTTTCCAGTATAAATTACCTGTGGTTGGTCAGGCTGGTTTATATAAGGGTCATTGTCCCTTTTTCTTGGAGTGTGTTTACTTTGGTCTGCTTTACCCATCTTTGATATTTGATATGTTTATAGTTGTGTGTGTGTGTGTGTATTTAATGGGATAACCTTGTTGGTTATTTAATGCCAAATCATTTTATATATATATATATATATATATATATATATATATATAATGACTTACAACTGAATAGTTTATAAATGACCCAGAGTTCATTTGTTTGCACACAGTTAAATGACTTTTGAAGTCCTGCAATTCAACTCCAATCATTTGTTTTCGCCGAGCTAAACGGATTCAAGTTTTGCGATATAAAACGAATGATTTAACATCAGTTATTTATTTACACACAGTTAAATGCTTCCTCGTTGGGTAATGATTAAATTGTTTCCCCCCCCCACCATAGATGGGACCCTAACATGTACTACCAACCCGGTTCAGAGTGGACCTAAGAGTAATGACAATGAAGGGGTGCTCTACGTTCTATAAATCTCCAGGACTGGAGTCTCACCAACAAACGGTTTGGTGTTATATCCAAGAAACTCCTGCGGAAGTGCAATTGGCGTATTCTACAGTCGCAGCCGATTTCTTGGGTCAAGAGAAAGATACAAATATATTTTTCGATTGTTCTCACCTCGTTTCGAACTCAAATTAAAATCAATTTAAAAAAAAAAAGTTTTTAAGAGTTGATAAGCAACGAACGTTGGATTGGCAGCGTTGCATATCTATTCAGTAAAATAGATTTTGTGCGTGCGTATATATATATATATATATATATATACACACACACACACATATATATATACATACACGCGCGTGCGCGCACACACATTCTTTTAGTGTTCGCCAATAGTCCGGGGTTCAATCCCAGGTCGAGTCATATCAAAGATTTTAAAAAATGGTACTTGGTACCTTCTTGGCTAGCACTCGGCATTATAAAAACACGTATATAGGGTAAAGTGGGGTAATCTAGGGAAAGGAGTAACGCCCTCCTCTATACCTCGGTGTAGTAGCTATTGAAAAGGAAGCCTTCTTGTCGCCCTCGACTGCAGTCGCCAACTTTACATATATATTCATTCGCTGAAAAAAATTTATATATATATCATTTTTGTTAACTTTAGTGATTACAGATATTTTCAAAATCATCTACACTAAAGAAATATGGTGGGGGTGGATATTTGCAAAGATCAAAACATTTTGATATCCATAGATAAATTTAAGAAAAATCTTATTTAATCTATGCAAACACTTACGCAAACACACACATACACATATATATATATATATATATATATATATATATATATATATATATATATATATATATGGAATGCTGACAAAAAGTACGATGTGAATAGCAGCAGGACGCGGAGTTAGTGATCTACATTGGACCATTTCATTTTTCCCCGTCGGAAACCGTTATGCCACAAGGTACCTACAACAAAATCGCTTATATATATATATATATATATATATATATATATATATATATATATATATGAAAAGATGCATTTAGGCTGTTCTTATTCTCGTAGAAAAAATAGATTTTATTATACTCTTAGATGTATATATTCATTTGTTTTTGACAATAAAACTGAAAAGTTTTATATCTTTTTTTTTATACTAGAGTTTATAGAATTTTAATCACAATAAAAAGCTATGGTCATCACTTAGATAAATAGTTCGTTACGTACGATCATCAGCGAAATTTAAATATTGAACTTATCGGTCTAAACCATGAAGAATTTATCAATAAAAATAAAGTTTATATCAAATCAAAATTCATCTGTCCAGAGATATTAAATTCGATCGCAGAAGCTTATAAAAAATTTAATCAACTAGATTTTTCTTATCGACAAATAGAATGGAAGAAATTATGACGGGAAAATGAGAAATCCAAAATTTGTTTTTGTTTTCACTATTTTGTGTATTAATTAATAAAACAGTATTTGGTGATGGAAATCATGGGAAATATAGTCTCAGGAGGTTCTTCAAGTTAGGATTACAAAATAATCATGACATTTTACTGTTTACATACAAATCAAACAGATTTGTTAGTTTCGCAAGCCATTAATAGTAGTTTTCATTCTCATAAGGTGATTAGACCTCTTCAAGAACGCGATGTGTACATATGTTTCACTGACCCGGAAGTATTTTCTTTCAGTTTTTTCAGTAATTATTTATTTCAAAATTATTCACTTAGTGTTTCGAAAAAATATTTAATTTTTCGCAAAGCGAATTTTTCTTTTTCTTTTATTTTATACAAGTTAAAAAGTTATAAATTTTTTAAAAATTCGGTTATTTTGAGCTTTTTTTTAAAGTTAAATTTCAAATACAATATTAAGATAAATCGATGTCAATTTCTGTCATAATTTTGCTGAATTAATAATTAATCGATGTTATATTAAGTATAAAATGGGAAAATTGAAAATTCGATTTTGTGTAGTTGGTTCAATTTACAAAAAAGGTTAACGTTGGGAAATTGGCGAGAAGTTTTAAGTTGATTCCAGTATTTCAGTCATAAATAAGTGCAAAACTACCGAACAAATAGCAGCTTAAAAAAAAAAAAAAGTTATAAAAACATAAAACTGAAAAGGAATAATTTATTTATTCATCTTATTTTTACTCATTTTTTTAATAGTCGATTATTTAAAGCAAAATTTCTAACCTAAGTCAGGTAAAATCGCTACCTTTGTCAGGTCATACAGCTGTCTATTCAGAAACATGTATGTGGCGAGAAGATGCGGATGTTTTTACAAGAGTTTTATCTAGACGGCGACAGATAAACTGTGTGTATTGTGGAAAATTCAATGATTGAGTTGCACTTTCTATAAAATAAATCCATGATGAGGGAGAGAAAGAAGATGATAAATGGATCTTAAATGCAAGACAAGCTTTAATTAGTAAAGTAATGTCCATACCCTCCTCCCACTAGGAAACACTCCGGGTGGGGGCAATCATAACCGGACCAATTAAGTACATCCGGTAGTTTGTTGTTAATTATGATAGCCAATCATCAATTTATCGAAACAAATCTTCGATTTTAAATGTTCCATTGATTAAAAAATATCTAATTACCAGAAAATTCTTTTTTAAATAAATTCTTTGCTAAAATAAAGAAAACAATCGAAAAGTAAAATTTTGAATAAGGCTTTAAATTTCCCTTTTTTATATTAAGTGAAAATCGATTCAAACGTGTATATATATATATATATATATATATATATATATATATATACACACACACTATTAATGGTTAAGCGTGTATTTTATTCATCTCGATAATGTTTCTATATAAATCTTTTGTTGTGTGAGTGTGTGTGTGTGTGTGTGTATAGGGCTAATATTCAAACATTATCGAGGTAAGTAGAAAATATGCTTAACAATAGAAAACATTGTCCATTTTTTTTAATAAGAACATTATATATATATATAAATTCCGAATACAGATTTACTTGAGTGTTCATATATCAATTCTGATGTTTTACCTTCATATAAAAGATGTGAATTTTTTTTTTTTAAATTTTAGAGAACTCGGAGGGAAGTTGCAACTGTCTTTGAGGTTGTCCTGGGAACGTAACTAGCAACACCAATCTTTATGGAACTTAAAGTGAGAAACAAAAGAGTTTGACCTTGTAACTGATGTCTAAACTATGAATTAAAGATTATAAATTGTGATAAATTATTTATTATGATTTATTACATTAAAATTATTGAAAGTAATCAATATTGGAAACATGCGTTTCATTATTCCAACTATTTAAACCTTAGAGAAATTGTGGGTGGGGGCATATTGTTTTAACGAATCATCTAACTTAAAAAATATCAGCATTCAGAATTAGACATTTGCAGTTTTCCACAATATTTTCTTTAAAATTCATTATTAGAAAGGATGAAAAGTCAAATAAATAAACGCTCCCCGAAACTTTGATTTTAATATCTTTTCCCTCTATTTTAAGGGAGGGATCTATATAACTGCTTTAGCTTCATTGATGATTTATAGCTTCTGTATCGTCTGGATTGACGACTTCCCTTCGACTGCATCTTATCAAACGACTTTTTTTTTTAACACTAAATCAGACATGGCAAAAAAAAAGAAAAAAAAAATGGGAGTGATGATCGTAGATGTTACTTGATTCAGATCTTGGAAAAAGTTTTTTTCGCACCACCATGCACGCTTATTTTTTTTTTAGTTTCTTTATTTCAAGTGCCCAAAATATCCTTTTAGGAAAAAAAAAAAAGCAGCAGCACAATTTAAACAAGAGCTGAAGGAATAAGGGGTTCATGCCTTTGACAAAATTATTCATCCGGAAGTGAATTCTGTAACGTGACTGGATTTTCAACTCTTTCACTACAATATTGCTGTCATGTACGTCGAACACTACATGCATCAACCCTATATCTTTTCAATCCAAGCAATGTAATGATTACGAAGATTTAGCTTTACACAAGAACGGAAGTATCGGCCATCCAATAAGCAGGTCAATTTTTAAGTGGTGTTTACAAAGTTTTAATAAAGAGTTTTCCTTCTCTTAGACTGGCTGTTATACCAAAGTTAAATAGCTCATTCTGTCCTATTTACCCATAGATGACGAGGGAAATTTGTTGGATTCATGCCTTTCCTAAGGGTATTAATGTTATTTGAAATGAAAATGGTCTAATCCAGGATTTGAAATCTTGTTATCGTATCCATTTTCTCAGACGATATATAAAGTAAAGTTGGTGACCGTAGTCGAGGGCGACCAGAAAGCTCCCTTTTACATAGCTACTACACTGATGTGTAGGGGAGGGTTCTATTCCTTTCCTTGAATTGCTCCACTTTACCCTTGATACGAACCTAATATTGCCGAGTGTTAAGCAAGGAGGTATCAAGTACCATTTTTAAAATCTTTGGTATGACGCGACCTGGGGTTGAACCCACGTCTCCCGGACCATTGGCGAACACACTACCCATTAGGCCAGTAAAAACGTCACATCATAAAGATTAAGAGGTGCCCGTGGTGTAATGGTTATCGCCGTAGGGAAATGGACACGGGGACACGAGTTCAAATCCTGAACGAGACTGATTGCATTTCACATAGCCCTAATACCATTGGGAAAGGTATGAATCCGATTATTCGCCCTCCAGCTATGGGTAAATAGTAGGGCAGACGAAGTTCTTCAGCCTTGGTGAGACAACTAGTCTAGGCTAAGGAAAACTCTGAATTCAAACCTGTTAAACTCCGCTTAAAAATTGACCTTGTGTCATATCCTGCCCGAGCGGAGGGGTTGGGTAAATATGATATAGATTATGTGTATTTCTCGAACTTTTCAGTCAGATTTGCAATTGATGAATTGATTTTGACGGAACGTCAGCTCATTTAGATTTATTTTATGATTAGAGGTCAGGGAATTGTGCACATCGAGATTTTGTGCGCAGTTACGAGATTTTGGCACACTTTTATAGTATCAAGTATTCTTATCCCAAAATGATTATTTATAAATAGGTAATACCACTCAGAGTGGACCTGAGAGTAATGGAAAGGAAGGGCTCCTCAACTTTCCGTTGATTTGGAGTCATACTATTTGATGCAATTTACTGTCATGCCCAGAAACCCGCTTTTTGAGGATTTTTTAAAACTCTTATTGGTCTTGTGGGTTGAGTGTTTGCCAATTGCCCGGGAGACCAGGGTTCAGTTCTGAGTCGCGTCATACCAAAAACTTAAAAAATGGTACTTGATACCTCCTTGCTTAGCACTCAGCATTATAAGGTCTGTATCAAGGGTAAAGTGGAGCAATTCAGGGAAAGGAGTAGCGCCCTCCCCTACACCGCGGTGTAGTAGCTATTGAAAAGGGAGCATTCTAGTCGCCCTTGACAACTGTCACCAACTTTACTAACAGTGTATATAGTTATCATATTCCAATGGTTATCTTATGCCGAGAGATTAAAGCGCTGTACGTTGATTTACACGTTTTCTTTCGTTTCAACCTTTGCGGGTTATCTATTGCCATAACTATACTTATTGACACTATTCATCTCATACTTTTGAGATCAAGGGAATTCATACCTTTCTCAAAGATATTAGACCGAAAGTGAATGTTATGATGTAACGAGTTCGAACTCGCTTACAACCGTTTCGCAGTTCGGCTCTTTAACAATGAAGTCACCGGGACTCCCGTAAATTTTTTGTGTCGTGGTTTCATTACAATTATGATATCAAGTATTACAATCAAAAACTAATAATTATGTTTTCAAGTATTTTTTTTTCTTTTATAAAGTTTTGATAAAGTAATTATAATACTTTTTATATTTCTATAGGTTTAATCGTCTGTTATATACTTCAGGGTACAAATTGACCTTTTAAATAGGAAAAAAAATAATTTTCAAAATTCCATACCAAAACCACTGTGGCAAATATTTAGATTTTAACTGTTAAAAATCGACGTATACACGGGAATTCTCTGTATACTTAATACAAATAATTTACAGTTGTATGGCATCAAGTATTTCTATCAAGTACGAATCTTTTTTTCGATATATATTTGATCTAATGTTGTGACCAAACATTTAGTTGGTATATGTGATTGAGAGTGTATACTAATCTAATGTGCACAGATATTTAATGTAGCAATAAAATTTAGAAACGGATAAAAATGAAGTTAGCACTGAATAAGCCGACAGGCGGGTAATCGATGTCTCTGTGTAGTCGAACAAAATATGTCATGGAATGACAAATAATGATTGCAGGTCGTTCCACTCACGAAAGGGGAAGAAAAAAAAAAGCCAAGAAAAATACAATAAAAAAAATCGATATATAATTTAAGTTGAAGCCAAGAAAGAAAATTCTTCACCTATAAATAATTCCCACAGTGATAGAAATTTAATTTTCTTGTCTGGTTAAAATGGGAAAATAAAAAAAATTAAAGTATATTGTCCTCCATTTAGATCGACCTGAAGCCAACCACGACCTAAATTTACTTTCACAACATAAATAAATGTTCAGTTTCTAAACTGAGGAAACTTATAGTTATTTAATTAGTTTGAATTTTCCCTTCTTTTTCAGGAATAATTTTTTTACATGTTCCGAGAGAAAGAAAGAACTATCTATAGATATCAGTAGATATGAATAGAATGTGACAGAAAAGTACATATGAACAGAGATTTAGATCGAAGCCAAAAAAAAGTTGCAATGTATGAAAAATACCAATTCCAAGAATCTATTTACATTTTAGAATAGGGAAAATACATTTATAAGAGATTTGTGTCACATGAAACTTTTGTTGACTATCTATACTCTTTTTCCAGCAACTGGTTAGCTTCTTTGAATATCAGATATCATGAACAAGTGAAGTCGATGAAATGAAGACAAAGTACGTATTTCAAGAAGGGGATGTTGCGAAAATAGCATCTGTCCTTTGGGTTTTACATCCTTTGAACATGTGTTAAGACCATTATTTTGATTTTAGTTTTTTTCATTGATTTTAACGGCATGTTAACCTGTCTAGGGTACATTGTGCATTCATGTTCTTTGTTGCACTTTCCAAAGTTTTTTTTTTTGCGTTGTCATGATCTTGTATTTCTATCGAATACAATAATTTGCTTTCAGTTTTATGTTTTTAAGTATCTAATATTAATTTTGTTTTAAGTAATTTTTTTCTATTCGATAATAATCTAATGCTTGCTCAGTTATGTGGTTTCAAGTAACTTATGGTGTTTATGACTTCAAGTAACGTGTCTTAATACAAATAATTTGATTATATGGAAATTCTTACGCTAATAACACAGAGATGAAACGAAATTTCAATAACTTTAAAAATGTATGTCTATTGCTCTTGAAACCATCCAAGAAAAAGAAAAAGGAACAGGACACGTAGTTCTGCCGGAGAAGCAAGGATGAACTCATAAGTGATGTTCATTTATGAACCCTTACCTACCAAGAGCGATGGAAGATAAGGAAATCAGTGCCAGCAGCGCGACTTGATAATGATTATTGAATAAGATAGCGCCAACACTGGAATAACCAAATTTTGATTAAAAAACAGTTTCAATTTATCAATTCAGAAATAAAAGTTTATTCTAAAATCGGACCCTAATTTCTGATGAACTATGAAAGGATTCAATATTTTTACCAACATGGAATTTCTCTGAAGCTTTTCTACAGACTTCTTTTCAGAAGTTTTTTTTTTTCCTTTTCTTAACTAAATCTGATTCCGTTTCATATTCCGTATCTTCCATGTACAATTCTCTCGTCCCTCTTAATAGCATGCCAGCAGTTGATTTGAGATTGGAATACCGGATGTGTCTTAAAATTGCACTTCCTGCCTTCTAATCTAGATTTTCTAACGAAAATGAATACGAGAAAAAGTTCAAACGGGACATGAAATGGAAAACCACAACAGCCCAAATAAACGTGATTAGCACTGCTGCTGCTGTAACAGTTATCGTCATTGGAAATGGACCTGACGGCCCGAGTTCCAATCTGCTGGCAGTTCAGCATTAATACTCTTCAGAAAGGTATGAGTCAGGCTAATGTCCTTCCAGCTTTCAGCAAATAGGACAGACTGGGCTCTTGAGCCTTGATAAGGCAATCAATCTAAGAAGGAAAAACTGAATTCAAACCGGACCTGGAGAGGGATGGGCTTCATCTGGCTATTCCTGTCCATGACTTGTTAAATGAGTAGCACCCCACGACTAAACTAGGTTTCGGATATTTTTTTTCATCTTGAGTGTATATATATATATATATATATGCCTTGCTTTATTCTATATAGAAATCAGATAAAATGAAACGCATTTTCTTCCAGGCAGCTGTCGTATCGATACTGCTGTATGGATGCACTACATGGACACAAACAAAACGGCCGGAGAAGCTAGACGGCAATTAAACAAGAATGCTGCGAGCAATATTGAACCAGTCCTGGCGGCAACACCCCACAAGACACCAACTATACGGCCACCTGCCTCCCATCACGAAAACTATCCAAGTTAGACGAACCAGACATGCAGGACACTGCTGGAGAAGCAGGGACAAGCTCATAAGTGATGTACTCCTATGGACCCCCACATATGGCCGGGAAAAAGCAGGACGACCAGCACAAACATACATTCAGCACCTACGTGAGGATACAGGATGTAGCCCTGAAGACCTACCAGAGGCGAATGATAGGGAAAAGTGGTGAGAGAGAGGGTCAGGGATATCCGTGCTAGCGGCACGACAAGATCATGATGAAATGAAGATATCTCAAAAACATTTCGTTCTGAGAAAAATCAATTATAGAAAATAGTATCTTTATAGCAAATGTAGATCTACTTCCGAGTATTCAGTTATTTATCATTTTGAGTAACAAGTGAAAGGAACCAAAATCTTTGAGTAAACAATTATATATATACCTCCAGTGTCCGTTACTTTGTTTTGTGACATATCAACCTCATTGGTCCTTTAATGCCGAATCAAGTTACAGAAAATAAGTCTGAAAAGAAATTCAAAGGAGAGGTCTTAGGAATTAATGATAAACTTTAGATTATTTGTTGGTAATTTGCATTTTTTTTATTATTAGGAGTTTATTTGTCGGCAATCATGATCATATAAAAAAAAAATGAAACAGGTTAGGGAAAGGATCAGTTTGTTAGAATATATCTAGTAAAGAAAGAGTTTATAGAAGTTATTTGGTCTTATTGTAAATTTCTTTAGATTTTTGTGTATAACTTCACTGTTTTTAGAAATGATATTACATTCATTTTAGTGTTTTGGAAACGTTCCTTCATATTGTTTGCACTATAGAAGATTTTTCTTATATGGGCTAGATCGGTACATTCGATGAGAATGTGCTTCATGATGTATTTGGTCTGACATGCATAACACATTGGTTGTTGTCTTCCTTCGAGTAAATAAGAGTGTGTTATCCTTGTATGACCTACACGGAGTCTGGACAATGCAATTTCCTTTTCTTTTTTTTTTTTAATTTTTTTTAGCTTTGCTTCTATTCCCCCAGGGTGGGTTTAATTTCGAATTTATTATTTTCGTTATTGTTCCAGCGTTGTTGTCGTTACTGTAGTATGTATTCATTTTAAATCCTGTATGTGGTATTTAAAATTTCTTTTCAGTGGTTAGGTTTATAGTAGACCTGGCTGCTTTATCTGCTTGGTCATTTCCACTGATGCCTGTATGACTTGGGACCCAACATATCTATATATCATTGTCATTTGATAAATTCTTCAATTTATAAAGTATTCTTATTATTAATGTGTGATCAAATTTTCTGTTTTTTAGTGATTCCAACACTGATAGGGAATCTGAAAAGATGATGAATTTGTTATTTCTTCATTCTGAGAGGAAGTCAAGAGCCATATTGATTGCACAAGGTTCTGCACTGAAAATAGAGGTATCATTTGGGAGATATTTAAAAAAAAAATTCCTTTATGTTTGTAGCACATCCTGTTATTTTATCCACTTTAGATGTCCGTTACTTCACAGCACACAAAAGATGCCACGCTTGATATTCATACACACCTAACAGAGAAACATTGAAACACCGTTTATATATATATATATATATATATATATATATATATATATAACCGCCAAATACATCCACATGACAGGGCAAAGATTTAAATATCTTTAAAGTTTTAATTTACCAGAAAATAGCGTAGAGTTAGTTTTAAAAGAACAATTTTGTGCTCTTCAAAATCAGAAAAAAAATTTTTTTAATCCAATTTTATAATTTCATTGAGAGGGTGCTTCAGAAAATCATATTTTGTGATCTAATAACGTAACACATTCTCGATCAAACGATCGCAAATTTTACCATGTGTCGAAATCACAAAATTCTAGATGTTTTAGGATTTCTTTTCAGGTACAGATATTCAATGCCTCCCGGATCATTGGCGAACACTCTACCCACTAGACCCATGAACCGGTTGACATAAATTTGAAATAAAAGGTCTGGTATAAAAAGATAATTATACTATTGCTTATCAATATTACTTAATTTGAAAGTGCATACGACCCGTTTCAGATTATATCACACACACACGTAAAGATTCAATATATATGCCTGAAAGCTGGATATGTTCAAACACTTGCATAGGAGTTAGTGACAAGGACTAGGGTTCAGTCACCTCTCAGGCAAGAATAAAAATATTAAAAAATAAATAAATAGGCGAATACCAAACTACGAGTGAGTTATTTAACTAATCTATGGCCGAAACGAAATGCTCCGTCAATCCTTAAGGGGATTGTAAGAAAATAATAGTTGTTTGAGACCTCTCCGCGAAAATATAACTTCAAAATAAAAGTGAGATTTTTTTAAACGAGTTCTAAAACGTTTCCTTTTTAATGTCAGGGTCAAATTGACGACATTTGAGACGAAACCCCCACAGTCTAACACTGCACTAAAACAGGTTTGAATTAAGAGTTTTCCTCCTCCCTGACTGGTTACCATACTAAGATTAACAATGTAAACATTTAATTTCAAAATATGTGAGAATATATATATATATATATATATATATATATACACACACACACACACACACAAAATGTATGTATGGTTACAAAAACACATGAGTGATATTTATAAATATGTATATTCCACACACACACAAACGTACACTTAGTCATATCTTTTTTGTGATCATATATACATCTCTTGTCAGTATGTATGTGTGGAGATATATATATATATATATATATATATATATATATATACACATACACACAATTGCATATGACATGTAAATTTGTTCGGAAATCTATACACTATTTTGAATATATATATATATAAAACATGTATGCGCGCATACACACAGCGCCCTCTTTATATGCTAGTGTTAAATACGTTTTTTTTTTTCTCTCCTTTTCTAAGCTTTAATTTTAAGATAATAATGCACCTAATGCATTTCCCAAATAAATTTTGAGCAGCGACAACACTATTTCAGATAAAACGGAAGAAAGAAAAACACCACATTAGAATTAAACAGACGAAATTAAATCCAGAAATATTTCTGTTACTTGTAACGTGCTATCAACGAATCCAATAACAACACACATAAATAAAAAAAATAAATAAAAGAGAAGGGCGGCAAAATTAAAAGCAAAGCAAATAAAATATTAAAAAGAAAAAAACAAAAAGAAAAACAACTGCAAAACCAAATGTCGTCTGTTTTCTTCAAAAAGCATTTGTCGTCTGCTGGCTTCTTGAAAACTAATACTCTTCTAACAGTTCATAGCATTTCTAATCACATCAGAGACGTGTCTCTATGTAATCAGCTATTGAACCCGGTGCGCTAATCTTTTCTGATTCAAGGGACCGTCCTTAATCCAAAAAATGTCACTTCTTTCATGCACTTTTGTGTGTTTATGCAAAATAACTAACAAAAAAAGTGCGTGTAAAATAGAACGCCTTCTGGAGAGAGCGGGTAAACACCATTACAGAAGGCGAAGGCAAAAAAAGAAAAAAGAAAAAAGAAAAATAATTCTCCTTCTCTTCATCCGTTTTTAAAATATGTAATTATTGATATTTTCTTTGTTAAATTTCATTCCATTGTTTTAAGCAAGAAATCATTTTAGTAAACCCCACATCCTGAAACTATTTGAAAATTCTGTTTCTACATCTTAAAGGTTTGCTTAATCAGAAAAGACCAAAAATGGGAGTTTTTCTTTATTATTTCATTTGAAAATATCGAAAATTCCAGAATCTACGCCGAAAATGCAACTACTATTGTTACGTTTGAAGAGTTCCAAAGGAGTTCTTTACATAGAGAAGATAACATTCTATTAACGATCATTCGAGTAAGTGTTACACAAAGAACAGGAAATGAATAAATATCTCGCAAGAGAGATGTATATTTATATTTCATAACAGAGGGAGAGAGAGAGAGAGGGGGAAAACAGAGGGAGAGGGAGAGAGAGAGGGGGAAAAAACAGAGGGAGAGAGAGAGGGGGAAAAAACAGAGGGAGAGGGAGAAAAAACAGAGGGAGAGACAGAGAGGGGGAAAAACAGAGGGGGAAAAACAGAGGGAGAGACAGAGAGGGGGAAAAACAGAGGGAGAGACAGAGAGGGGGAAAAAACAGAGGGAGAGAGAGAGAGAGGGGGAAAAAACAGAGGGAGAGAGAGAGAGAGGGGGAAAAAACAGAGGGAGAGAGAGAGGGGGGGAAAACAGAGGGAGAGAGGGGGAAAAACAGAGGGAGAGAGAGAGAGAGGGGGAAAAACAGAGGGAGAGAGAGAGAGGGGGAAAAACAGAGGGAGAGAGAGAGAGAGAGAGAGGGGGAAAAACAGAGGGAGAGAGAGAGAGAGAGGGGGAAAAACAGAGGGAGAGAGAGAGAGAGAGGGGGAAAAACAGAGGGAGAGAGAGAGAGAGAGGGGGAAAAACAGAGGGAGAGAGAGAGAGAGAGGGGGAAAAACAGAGGGAGAGAGAGAGAGGGGGAAAAACAGAGGGAGAGAGAGAGAGGGGGAAAAACAGAGGGAGAGAGAGAGAGGGGGAAAAACAGAGGGAGAGAGAGAGAGAGGGGGGAAAAACAGAGGGAGAGAGAGAGAGAGGGGGAAAAACAGAGAGAGAGAGAGAGAGAGGGGAAAAACAGAGGGAGAGAGAGGGGGGGAAACAGAGGGAGAGAGAGGGGGGAAAAACAGAGGGAGAGAGAGAGAGGGGAAAAACAGAGGGAGAGAGAGAGAGAGGGGAAAAACAGAGGGAGAGAGAGAGAGAGGGAACAAAACAGAGGGAGAGAGAGAGAGGGAACAAACAGAGAGAGAGAGAGAGGGGAAAAACAGAGGGAGAGAGAGAGAGAGGGGAAAAAACAGAAAAATAGAGGGAGAGAGAAAAAACACAGAGGGAGAGAGAAAAAACACAGAGGGAGAGAGAAAAAACACAGAGGGAGAGAGAAAAAACACAGAGGGAGAGAGAAAAAACACAGAGGGAGAGAGAAAAAACACAGAGGGAGAGAGAAAAAACACAGAGGGAGAGAGAAAAAAAACAGAGGGAGAGAGAGAGAGAAAAAAAACAGAGGGAGAGAGAGAGAGAAAAAAAACAGAGGGAGAGAGAGAGAGAAAAAAAACAGAGGGAGAGAGAGAGAGAGAGAAAAAAAACAGAGGGAGAGAGAGAGAGAGAGAAAAAAAACAGAGGGAGAGAGAGAGAGAAAAAAAACAGAGGGAGAGAGAGAGGGAGAGAGAGAGAGAGAGAGAAAAAAAACAGAGGGAGAGAGAGAGAGAGAGAGAAAAAAACAGAGGGAGAGAGAGAGAGAGAGAGAAAAAAACAGAGGGAGAGAGAGAGAGAGAGAGAAAAAAAACAGAGGGAGAGAGAGAGAGAGAGAGAAAAAAAACAGAGGGAGAGAGAGAGAGAGAGAGAAAAAAAACAGAGGGAGAGAGAGAGAGAAAAAAAACAGAGGGAGAGAGAGAGAGAGAAAAAACAGAGGGAGAGAGAGAGAGAAAAAACAGAGGGAGAGAGAGAGAGAAAAAACAGAGGGAGAGAGAGAGAGAAAAAACAGAGGGAGAGAGAGAGAGAAAAAACAGAGGGAGAGAGAGAGAGAGAGAAAACAGAGGGAGAGAGAGAGAGAGAGAAAACAGAGGGAAAGAGAGAGAGAAAACAGAGGGAGAGAGAGAGAAAACAGAGGGAGAGAGAGAGAGAGAAAACAGAGGGAGAGAGAGAGAGAGAAAACAGAGGGAGAGAGAGAGAAAAAACAGAGGGAGAGAGAGAAAAAACAGAGGGAGAGAGAGAAAAAACAGAGGGAGAGAGAGAAAAAACAGAGGGAGAGAGAGAAAAAACAGAGGGAGAGAGAGAAAAAACAGAGGGAGAGAGAGAAAAAACAGAGGGAGAGAGAGAAAAAACAGAGGGAGAGAGAGAAAAAACAGAGGGAGAGAGAGAAAAAACAGAGGGAGAGAGAGAAAACAGAGGGAGAGAGAAAAAACAGAGGGAGAGAGAAAAAACAGAGGGAGAGAGAGAAAAAACAGAGGGAGAGAGAGAAAAAACAGAGGGAGAGAGAGAAAAAACAGAGGGAGAGAGAGAAAAAACAGAGGGAGAGAGAAAAAACAGAGGGAGAGAGAAAAAACAGAGGGAGAGAGCGAGCAAGAAAACAGAGAGAGAGAGAAAAAACAGAGGGAGAGAGAGCGAGCAAACAGAGCTAGCAAACACAGAGAGAGAGAGCGAGCATAACACATAGAGAGAGAGAGAGCGAGCATAACACAGAGAGAGAGAGAGAGCGAGCATAACACAGAGAGAGAGAGAGAGCGAGCATAACACAGAGAGAGAGAGAGAGCGAGCATAACACAGAGAGAGAGAGAGAGCGAGCATAACACAGAGAGAGAGAGAGAGCGAGCATAACACAGAGAGAGAGAGAGAGCGAGCATAACACACAGAGAGAGAGAGAGAGCGAGCAAACACAGAGAGAGAGAGAGAGAGAGCGAGCAAACACAGAGAGAGAGAGAGAGAGAGAGCGAGCAAACACAGAGAGAGAGAGAGAGAGAGAGCGAGCAAACACAGAGAGAGAGAGAGAGCGAGCAAACACAGAGAGAGAGAGAGAGCGAGCAAACACAGAGAGAGAGAGAGAGCGAGCAAACACAGAGAGAGAGAGAGAGCGAGCAAACACAGAGAGAGAGAGAGAGCGAGCAAACACAGAGAGAGAGAGAGAGAGAGAGCAAACACAGAGAGAGAGAGAGAGAGAGAGAGCAAACAGAGAGAGCGCGAGCAAACACACAGAGAGAGAGAGAGCGAGCAAACACAGAGAGAGAGCGAGCAAACACAGAGAGAGAGAGAGAGAGCAAACAGAGTGAGAGAGAGCGAGCAAACAGAGAGAGAGAGCGAGCAAACAGAGAGAGAGAGCGAGCAAACAGAGAGAGACAGAGAGAGAGAGAGAGAGAGAGCGAGCAAACAGAGAGAGAGAGAGAGAGAGAGCGAGCAAACAGAGAGAGAGAGAGAGAGCGAGCAAGAGAGAGAGAGAGAGAGAGAGAGAGATAAAGTTGCATGTCGATTTGGAATCAATTAGTTTTTTCAATGATGGAAATATCTTGTTAATTTATATATTTTCTTCTCACCTTCTTTAAACTGGCTTTAAAAATGTTTTTTGGTAGGGCATTTTTAAAAGAAAATGATTTTTTCCCCCTAAAATCTCCGATTATTCTTCGTCGTGCAATTATTAGTCGATGGAGAGATTGCCTCTCTTATCTTTTAAACATTGACTGACAGTATTTTTAAAAATAATTTTGATGACACTGGTACTATTTATTCTACCCCCGAGGACACAGAGGTAATTTCTAGGTCACCACACTAATCTTTACGCAGTTACATGGCAAACGCTATATAAGACCAGATCAATGAAATTTCTCGTTCAGATTTAAAATTTGTTTGTTAGGGCACAAAATGTTCAATCCTTTCAAGTGGACATGCTTTGGAGGTTGATATTGATAAAACATGGCAAGAAAAATATTTCTTATTTCAGTATAGGATTTTACAAGTTTTTGTAATACTTAATATTTGGTCAAAATTTGTTCTGCAAAATATAGAACGACTATTAAACTTTCTTGGTTGATAGATAACTATCCGTAGATATTCAATCTGGAAATTGAGACGCTTTAAATGATCAAGCTCAGTATTAAGTGAAGTCTTATTCAAAAGTACTTTTAATGTAATGGTCATCATCTTTGAAAATGGATCCAGGGACAAGAGCTCAAATCCTGGATGAAGCTAATACTTTTTTTTTTATCTCGTGTCCATTTCCTTTGGAAAAACAAAGCAATCTATTCTATCCCCGGATATGAAAATAGAGTAGACAGGGTACTTTAACCTTGGTTAAGCAACCCGTCCAAGAGAAAGGAGACTGGATTCAACCCAGCTTTAGTCAGCTTAAAAAGTGACCTTGAGTCTTTTCTATCTGCTAGAAAGAGAGAAGGACACAGCTGACGGGTTTGTCGGAGAGAGTGAATGCAACGAGTGTAGTTTTAAGAAAAAAAATTAGACAGCGAGCAAAATAGATTGAGAAAGATTTTTTTTTTTTCTGAATGTCAACCTCTGTGGGTCATTTAGTGTGAAAAAGGGTTCGATTGATTTTTGCTTTCTTTGCGAGTTTTTTGAAAAAGACCTTGAAGTTGTTTATTATTCTAGGCGAGTTTGTTTGAAACTGTCACAGTTTGAGAGGATGTGTTTTTGATTGTGAAGAGTCCTTTACGCATTAAGTTTTATTATTCGGTGTGGGAGTCTTCCCTTTTTATGAGGTTTGATGGGTTAATGAGGGCGTGACCAATGCCAAGTCCGGGGAGTATCACTTATTTACCGTTTTTTCTGCAACCTGTTGGCCACTCACAGACGGTATTTTGTATCTGGTGGAGCTTGTTGTGTATTTGATTGTTCTATGATTTTTGCCATTTGTCATGCATGAATTTATCGAACGTTGGTTTTAGATCAGTGGATGAGATTTTTATATTGGATATGTCTGTCCGGAGTGCTTTTTTTTCCCGCTTTGTCTGCGTTTTCATTTCCACGTACACCAATGAAGTTTGATATCAAGTTAAGAATGATTCTATTCATTTTGGAAAGTGTGTTCATTTTGATTAAGAGTTTTAAAATAAGGAGAGATAATCTGTCTTTGTTCTGTAAATTCTCAAAGGAATAATTTAGAGTCTGAGTAGATAATCAATTTGGAGGATTTGTGGTTAGCTATAATGTTCATGGCTACGTCAATAGCTGTGACTTCTACACAATAGATCGATTATTCATTTGGGAGACATTTTCGTGATTCTTGATTTTGGAAGATAGCAGTAAAAACTTTCATTTTCATCCCTCTGTATTGATGTGGTGGGAATTAAGAAAGTTGTTTTGGATGTTGAGAAATTTCTCTTGGAAAGTGATGGGGTGTGGTTTTGGTTAATTTCGTTAGTTCTTGTTTCACTATTGGTTGATTTATAGTCTATGTTGCTGTTTTGGGAGGATGGTATAATGAATTATTTTGAGGTTGATTTTGATTTCATTGAAAAGTGTTTGGATTCTTCGATTAAGAAGTGAGATGGTCTCTACTTTATTTTCACTCAGGTCTTGTATCTTATTTATATGATGTAATTATCGACAGAATTTGTGGGGCACGATATGATTTTTGTACAGTAATGGAGAGTAAGTTTGTCTCTTCTCTATATATGAGCTATCATAGAAGCAGTAAAGGCTCTTGAGGCAATACAAAATCCCTAGTGATGGATGGTATCAAGTTTGTTTGTTTTTTAGTTAGGACCTTTTGCCTGCTCCGAATATGAAGCAGCCATGATCACGCTTTGATCTGTATAATTTAATTAGTGTCTGTTAGCATCCCAGTCTGTGTGGGCTATGGCTCTTAGGAGTTCAATAGTTTGGTTGCATTTGATCCTCAGTTGTTTGATATAGGGGATAAAAGCTAGTTTTAAGTCAAGAGTAATGCCAAGGAATTTGTGTTGATCGGTTATGGGCATTTCAAGTACCATTTAGTATTAGGGCAGGGCGGTTGTGCATTTTGTGAATTTGGTCGAATTGCATGCATTCGATTTTGTTAAAGATTTGGAATCCATTTTCCATGGTCCATTTTGATATCTTGATACATAATTGGATTTTTTCTTTCTATGGTAGCCATATTTTCAGAGTTGCAAAAAAAAAAAAAAAAAAGTGAGGAATCATGGATATAGAGTGATCCATCGATTTCTGAGAGAAGCCAAGTTATCTTAATTTTAAAGAGGATCATAGATTGGATACTATCCAGAGGTACATCAATTTCGTGTAATCTTGAATCGGAGTGTTATTTACTCTTTGGAAAGTTCGGTTTTCTACGGAGAGGAAGATAGCAATGCAGAGAGAGAGAGAGACAGAAAGAGAAAACACGAGACACACGCACACAGAGGGATAGAGAGAGATACACAGAGGGTTACAGAGACAGAAATAGACAGGGGGGATACAGAGTAAAGGGGACAGACGGTGAGAGTGACTGAGTGAGCGGGAGAGACGGAAAGAGTGAGGAACAAAAGAAAAATCAATTAGAACAGTCAACTACAACCCTATCTCTTTCAAATATTAAAATCCTTTGATATGTGTTAACTTAAGCCAAGCCCCATTATAAAAATGACGAGGACATGAAACAAGATTCGTCCATATTCTAAACGATTGTTCAAAGTTATATGGGCCTTGCTTTCGCGTGATGTGGCCGCTTAAAAGCCACACACACTGAATTGTCGAGGCTTTAATACGTTATGAGAGAGATACAGAATGAAAGTTAAGAGAGTTATAAAGGAAGTACGAGGAGGTTCAACTAGGGAGAAAAGAAACGATATAAAGGTACCTTTGAAAAGACGTGGCTGCAATTATCGTAATTGGCTCTTTATTAGCACCAACGCCTCCTTCACACTGTTGAATCTTATATAATCCGGTAACCTTGGGATCTGATTACTGTTGGACCACAGAAATCCAAAAATAGAACTACATATAATTAATAAAATTTATTCAATGTATATATATATTATTTATTTGCTATTATTCCCAGATATATTTGATTTCAACGGCTTATCAACCTGTCTATGAATATTTTATATCTCGATGTTAAAAAGAAAAAGTATTTTTTATAACTGTCAAGGATGGAAGAACAACTTTTATAGATTGATTTTAAGGGCATGTCAAACAGTTTGAGGTTATACTACACCAGTGGTTTACCAGTATGGATATCAGTTGAATTTTAATAAATTTGGGCTTAAAGGATTAAATGTTTTGGGGGAGTTTTTTGTATATGCCCCAATTGAATATCATTAATTTTTAAACAGATCTATTTTGCTCATGGATCAGTCACCAACAGGTACTACCACTCAGGTTCAGAGTGGATTTAGGATTTATGGTAATGAATGAGAACTCCATATTCCCCAGACCTTCAGAAATGGAACCTCATTATCAGATGTCACATCCAGGACATCCTCATTATTTACAGGGTGGTATAATCAATCAAATACTGAGCGCCTTCGACTTGAAGATTTATTTGAATTTCTTAAAAAAAAAGTTTTTTTTAGAAAAGAAACTAACATTTTCTTTTTAATTTACATTGCAGTGAGCTTTGAAAGTTTCGCGAGACACTAAAATTATATCATTTACCCCCCCCCCCGTTTAAGTAGTACGTGGCACAAAGTCAACTTTTTAAAAGCAGAGTTTAACAATTTAAAATTCAGAGTTTTCTTTCTAATAGATCGTTTGCCATTCCAAGGTTAAAGAACCCAGGCTACACTAGTACTTATCCATAGCTGGAGAAGGAATAGTTAGATTTAGACCTTTGCCAAGGGTATTAGCGCTCAGGAAAATGCAAACAGCATCGTCTAGGTTTAAATTTGGGTCACCGTGTCCATCTCCAATGATAAACATTTCACTGCAGGTGACTTCGTCTTATTTCTATTTCCTAATACTCATAAAATTACCTGACAAAATTATGTGTTGGGCAGTGTAGAAATTAATTAGTTCAGTTTCCGGTGGCCTTTACAGGCACGCAGCACCTGCCTCCTCGTTTAAAAGCGAGAAAGGGTCGACCTTATTGCTTGGCGATTGAATGAACTATCTTTGGTACAGCCTCTAAATTGGGGAGGCTTGCATTCTGAGTGCTGAGATAAACTGACCTTGTGTCATATTCCAGCCTGTGCTG
>OY757942.1:60294690-60322190 GCA_963585895.1 Sepioteuthis lessoniana | reverse complement strand
GAGAGAAGTGTAGAGAGAGAGAGAGAAGTGTAGAGAGAAGTGTAGAGAGAGAGAGAGAAAGACAGAAGTGTAGAGAGAGACAGACAGACAGAAGTGTAGAGAGAGAGAGACAGACAGAGAAGTGTAGAGAGACAGACAGACAGAGAAGTGTAGAGAGAGAGAGAGAGACAGAGAAGTGTAGAGAGACAGACAGACAGAGAAGTGTAGAGAGAGAGAGAGAGACAGAGAAGTGTAGAGAGAGACAGAGAAGTGTAGAGAGAGAGAGAGAGAGAAGTGTAGAGAGAGAGAGAGAAGTGTAGAGAGAGAGAGAGAGAGAAGTGTAGAAAGAGAGAGAGAGAAGTGTAGAGAGAGAGAGAGACAGACAGAAGTGTAGAGAGAGAGAGAGACAGAAGTGTAGAGAGAGAGAGAGACAGAAGTGTAGAGAGAGAGAGAGACAGAAGTGTAGAGAGAGAGAGAGACAGAAGTGTAGAGAGAGAGAGAGACAGAGAAGTGTAGAGAGAGACAGAGAAGTGTAGAGAGAGACAGAGAAGTGTAGAGAGAGACAGAGAAGTGTAGAGAGAGACAGAGAAGTGTAGAGAGAGACAGAGAAGTGTAGAGAGAGACAGAGAAGTAAAGAGAGAGACAGAGAAGTGTAGAGAGAGAGACAGAGAAGTGTAGAGAGAGAGACAGAGAAGTGTAGAGAGAGAGACAGAGAAGTGTAGAGAGAGAGAGAGACAGAAGTGTAGAGAGAGAGAGACAGAGAAGTGTAGAGAGAGACAGAAGTGTAGAGAGAGAGAGAAGTGTAGAGAGAGAGAGAAGTGTAGAGAGAGAGAGAAGTGTAGAGAGAGACAGAGAAGTGTAGAGAGAGACAGAGAAGTGTAGAGAGAGACCCAATGCAGAATAATCGAGAGATTTGCAGTAATATATCTAATATCCAATTACATCGGTGCACTTAAAGATTGTGGAATTTGATTAATAAATCAAATATGACAATTTTTTTGGAGGGGGTGTTACTAAGTAAATTGTAAAATCTTTATGGGGAGGTAACTTTTCTTGTTAGAAGTATTTTATTTTGATTTAATTCTTTTGCTGTCGATATTTATTTTCTACATTGCGTTGTGAAGAAAAAGCCTTGTCTTGTTGTCACCCAAACAAATGACATCAAAAAAATTATCAGTCTATGTATTGTTTGTCTACCTAGTTTTATATCGACCCTTTGAAGTTGCCATATCGATTTTATGACATCCGGCGAGAATTGGTTAATAAACCTTCCATAATTAATTGGTTCCCTTTCTGCCTAATCTTGGGCCATCATCAGGCGATGTGTATATTGCAAAAGCGATTTAACCTTTGGCTGTACATCACAACTTTGTAAGAATCGAGCGTTTATTGCCGGTACCGGTGCGGCCTGGTAGCGTTTATTTTTAAATTTAGGTCTATAAATAGCAGTAAAACCTAAAGACGTTTAAGTACATTAGCACAGGATTCAAAATTAATTCTCGTGTTTATGATGTTTGTTTATAATATGTAGCACCTCGAAAATCTAATTTTGTTGTTCCAATATTGCTTTGTTTTCGGTAAGAATATTTCGGAATTCATTTGTAGGGTTGGAATATATTAATTTTTTTTAGATGTTGGGCTATGGAAAAAAATTATATATATACCTCATAAGTGATGTACTCCTATGGAACCCCACTTATGGCCGAGCTAAAACAGGACGACCAGCTCGAATATACATACAGCAGCTATGTGAAGATACAGGATGTAGTCCAGAAGACCTGCCGGAGGCGATGAACGATAGGGAAAAGTGGCGAGAGAGGTTCAGGGATATCTGTGCGGGCGGCACGACATGATGATGATGATATATATACCAACCCCTCCGCTTGGGCAGGATATGACACAAGGTCAATTTTTAAGCGGATTTAACAAGTTTGAATTCAGAGTTTTCCTTCTAGACTAGTTGCCTCACCAAGGCTGAAGAACTTAGTCTGCCCTACTATTTACTCATAGCTGGAGGGAGAATAATTGGATTCATACCTTTCCTAAGGGTTTTAGTGCTATGTGAATTGCAATCAGTCGCGTCCAGGTTTTGAACTCGTGTCGCCGTGTCCATTTCCTACGACGATAACCATTACACCACGGGCACCTGTATATATATATATATATATATATATATATTACACACACACACACACACACACACACACACGACGGTGGTTCAAAACATTCAGAGTCTCTTCCTGATTTTAGATTTGTCACTCACCTCCGTATGAGCCTCACTCTCGAAGAAATGAGCGAGAGAGAAAACTCAAGATGAATTCGTAATTCATTTCATATTAGCTTGATTACTAAAAGTTTCATGTTTTGAAAAAAAAAAATACAATCTCCAAATAAAAAATGGGGCTGTATAATACACTGACTGCGCCTCTGCAGAGGGGTAACCCCCAACAATGAGTGTCCTGGATATGAGACTAAACAATCTGATGGTGAGGTTCCAGTAATCCTAGGGCTTTAGGGAATTCAGAATACCCCTTTACTGCCATTACTCCCAGGTCCACTCTGGCCCGGCGTAGTAGCACCTGATAGGGCCCTATCTATGGGTTAAATAGAAGTAACAGCATACTTATACTAAACTGAACTGTTTGAACTGAATAGCTTGAAATAGAAATGTTTTTGACAATTAAACCGTACTTTCATTTACGCTGCGTGCTTATGCTAAACTGAATTATTTGAAATGGGACCGTTTTTTGATATTGAAACTGTACTTACACTAAACTGAACTGTTTAATATAGAACTGTTTTGACATTTAACTGTGTGTAAACAAATCTGTACTTATACTTAGCTGAATTAGAACTGCTTGAACAAATTGAATAGTTTGAAAAAGAAATGTTTTTTGACAAAATGTGTACTCATGCTAAACTGAATTGTTTGAAATAGAACTAATTATTTACATAAAAATGGATTTGGCGTTAAATAAACTACAAAGGTTGATATGCCTTGAAACCCAACCAAATATAACTCGCAATTGTCCAGACAACACTAAAACTACAAAGTGTTAGGTTTTATCTGAAGATTGTTTAATGTTCTTGTGTGGAGGATACAATTAGAATTGAAGCAGATATGAAGTGAGAACTTATCTTGAGTTTTATCCTGCTCTACAAGACAACATTTGATCACTTGATTTAAAGAAAACCTTTTTATGTGTTTTATATATATATATATATATATATATATATATATATATATATATATATATGTGTGTGTGTGTGTGTGTGTATCCTGTATAATCAAAATAATTTCAATTTGCTTAGATACACAAAAGTCAAAGATGGAAAGAAAAAAATATCAAAAAAGAATTTGAATGAATATATTTCATTTCTTTGAGACGGTATGTTTTTGTTTTACTTTTAAAATCGAATATTTACTACCTAATAATACAAGTTAACACTTGACGGTAGTAAATATTCGGTTCTAAATGTGTGTACCAAACCCATGATACGGATATGTGAAACGTACATAGAATGTTCATAACATATATACATAGAACATAGGAATCCCGAAACACAAAAAAACATGTAACGATTTCTTAGTTCAGGTACGAAACCTTTTATTACCTTTGCGTTAAAGGTTTTGACATAAGGAAGAGAGATGCACAATCTTTCTATGCTGGCTTTTCCATCTGCCCCTCACAACACGTGTGGCGACCGTAGCGCACAAATTCGTCTGGCCTCAGCGAACCCCGAAAGTCGACCCTTCCCGTTCGGAGTCTAGTTCTCAACTCAACTGACTTTTTTTTAAATTCCCAAAATCCTCCGCGCGCGCTTCCGGTGCATGACGTCATTCACATCCACTGGTCCACCTTTCTGTCTGGGATTTTTATTTTGACATCTCTGAATGACACATCCTCCCCGCACGCGCGTCAACACCTGTGTTCAAGTTTGCACCTAACTAACCCATGTGCTGAGCCGAAAGGTTCTCAGCCTAACTAAACCCAAAGACAAGATGTATAAAACGAAATCCCTCGGCCATTATATTACATGTGTAAAAAACAAAAGCAAAAAAAAAAAAAAAAAAACATCGTTCCACAGGAATCAAATATGTATATATATATTTATAATGAAATCATAAGAATGTTAGTAATACAAGGTAACACTCGACGATAATAAAAGTTTGATTCTAAAAGAAAAAACAAAACACATCTGCTCACTTAAATTATGTCCACTTTCATACGATTAAAAATCTTTAATGAAACGTTACATTTGATTCTAAACCCTCTCCCTCCAGTTATACCTTTACCCTCTCCGTCATTTTGTCATGCTTATATGGAGAAAAAACACAGAAAATGGTTTAGCACGAGAAAGTTCTTTAAATAAAAAGAACAAAATACAGCGTCTTCCAAACCAGTGTTAAGTGTTTGATTTATACAATATTCCACATATTTCTATCATACTGTCAGATTCACCACAGTCTATCATTATATATCAAATACCCAAGTTTAATCTCTGTTGCATAATCTGGAGCAAGCAGCCAGAGACATTAGCCTCTACGTGAATAAAAATAAAATAGAGTTCATGCGATCTCAACGAGAAGCCATCTCCACTTTTCATAGCAAGCCTCGGAAATTAGTCGACAAGACCACAAACCTCTGCGGCAATATCTCATCTACTGAAAGGGATGTCATCAAATGCCGAACAAAGGTTTGGACTGCTATTGAAATATTATCGATCATATGGAAATCTGATATCACAGATCAAATAAAACGAAATTTTCTCCAAGCTGTGGCAATACTACGGTATGAATATACCTCCTGGATTCTAACGAAAAACATGGAGAAAAGGTTGTACGGGAACTAAATGAGAATGGTACGTACTGTTTTGAACAAGTACTAGAAGCAATACCCCGCAAAACAGCTGACGGACACTTACCTCCCATATCTCAAAGGATCCAAGAACAACAAGACATGCACGCCACTACTAGAGAAGTAACGACAGACACTTACACTGTTAGCCGACTAGCAAACACTTACATCAGCCGTGTGAACACAGGATGTAGTTGGGAGAACCAGCCAGGAGCGAATGATAATAGGGACGGATGGCGAGAGAGTGAGCGCCAGGGATCTCCTTGCCGTTTGCGAAACATATATATTGATTCTTTGGATAATAACTGCTTGACAAGAACAGATTTTCACTTGATTATTTCTCAAAGCGGTTAAACCGGCTCATTGGCCAAGTGGGTAGAGTGTTCACCAACGGTCCGGGAGACCTGGGTTCAATCCCAGGTCGCGTCATACCAAAGACTTTAAAGATGGTACTTGATACCTTCTTGCTTAACACTCAGCAATATAAGGTATGTATCGAGGGTAAAGTGGAGCAATCCAGGGAAAGGAGTGGCACCCTCCTCTACACTGAGGTGTAGTAGCTACTGAAAAGGGAGCCTTCTGGTCGCCCTCGACTACGGTAGCCAACTTTACTTTACTCATAATATACACCTAAAATACATCTGAAGATGAGTAAGATCAACCCACTAAGGAGTACCCTGGATATTTCAGTCTTAGAGCTTTGGGAATGTAGAGTACCCTTTTTATTGCTATTAATCTCAGGTCAACCATTAGGGTTCCCTCTTTTGATAAAATAGAACTGTTTAATATACTTGAAATCAATCTACTGTGCGGAAACGGCAATACTTGAAGCCATTTGACCATGTGCAAACTAATAAGTACTGGTTCGTTTAAAAATGCTATCAATAAACTAACTTAAAGATCATATCTGTAACCAGGATTTGGCATTAAATAAACGATAATAGTTGATAGGGTTAGTTGGTTAGGTTTTAAGACGAAGATAAGATGACAAAAAGCTGTCTTTCATGACAACAAGGCGAGACTGGCTGCATTTTTAAAAGTTACGGCTTTGAGAAACATCAAACCGTTTATGGAAACACTGTGGAGTCATGTATAATAGATTAAGCACACAAGGGAAATAAAAAGCTAAAACCACCAAATTTATAAAATTTTAATAAGCCTGCAATATAAAAGTTTAAGAATGAACGAATTTGAACAAATTTTAGCAACTGGTTTCATCAATAAAGCTAGTTGTAGCAAACCTGAACGGGTGAGTTCGAGTCTCATTGGGTGCCCCATTCATATGGCCTTGTGCCACATCTAAGCAAAAGGCTTAGTAAATTACTACTGGCTTCCTCAATAAATCTAGTATAGAATAGAAAACCTTTATCCCCTTTTTTTATCGTCGATATCTTCATAGAAACTGATCGCAATATATTTATCTAACAGTGAAAAATATATTTTAAATCGAATTAAATAAAGTTGAATGTTTTAATAAAATTAACTATGTCTGTAAATTCTAGTTATCATTTGAATTAAAATCTATTTCATCAGCATTAAACAAGTCATCAATAAAGAATCTTCTTTCTTTGTTCTTTTTAATGGCATATTAACCTTTGTAGGTTATTTAATGCCAAAGCTATTCTCCGAGAAGAACAGTAGTGATCCAATTTAACCCATAGCTGGCAGGATAAGGGGGTTCATACCTTTCCCAAGGGTATTTGCCCGAAAGTGAACATAATAGCGCGACTGGAGTTCGAACTCGCTTACTACGATTCCGCAGTCCATCACTTTAACCATTACACCACGAGGACACAC
Source organism: Sepioteuthis lessoniana (assembly GCA_963585895.1). Taxonomy (NCBI): domain Eukaryota; kingdom Metazoa; phylum Mollusca; class Cephalopoda; order Myopsida; family Loliginidae; genus Sepioteuthis; species Sepioteuthis lessoniana. The sequence goes on along the minus strand of OY757942.1, from coordinate 60,315,555 downwards.
CTTCCTCAATTAAGAATCACATGCTCGACATTCTGGTAGTTTACAAGTATGCCCGAATTGCCAAAAAAGCGTCTGTCGATGAGAAACCCTAAAATAAATCTCTACTCTCTTTGCACGTGGCCGTTTGATGAAAGGCGCCATTTTGATCAGGCTAATTCAAATTGGTTTTATTGGATCCCTATATATCTCCAACACTTTCGTATGAGTAGTATTTGACATAAGGTCAATTTTGAGCAGAGTTTTACTGATTTGAATTCGTATTTTTCCTTCTCCTATACTAGTTGCCATACCAAGGTTAAAAGTCTCAGTCTGCCCTACTATTTACCCATATGTGAAGGGAAAATAAATTTATACCTTTCCCTGGAAAGGCATAGTCGTTACATCATCATGTCGTGCTGGTAGCACGGATATCCTTGACCCTCTCTCGCCACTTTTCCCAATCGTTCATCGCCTCAGGCAGGTCTTCTGGACAACATCCCGTATCCTCACATAGTTGCTGAATGTATGTTCATGCTGGTCATCCTGCTTTTGCACGGCCATGTGTGGGGGTCCATAAGAGTACATCACTTATGAGTTCGTCCCTGTTTCTCCAGCAGTGTCCTGCATGTCTGGTTCGTCTAACTTGAATAGTTTTCGTGATAGGAGGCAGGTGGCCGTACAGTTGGTGTCTTGTGGGGTGTTGCCGCCAGGACTTGTTCAAGATTTCTCGCAGCATTCTTGTGTAATTGCCGTCTAGCTTTTTCTCCAGCCGTTTTGTAAGAGTCCATGTAGTGCATCCATATAGCAGTATTGATGCAACCGCTGCCTCCCACAACGCAGAAAATTTTAAGCTAAACTAACAATCATAAATGCAAAAATTTTATCTTGATTAGTCAGAGATAAAGAATGATAACCATATTGATCGAAATCGATACAAAACAATCGAAAATTTGTCAGTCTTCTAGGGTCTGCCAAAAAATTTGACGCAGAATAGCAAAATTCCCAATGTATTTTTATAGTAAAAATCATTTTGAATAATCTGCTCAAGAATAGTCTGTTATAAATGACCAGATAGTTTAATTTAGAGAAGAAATTTGGTATGCAAATTTGTTAGACCTTCGAGTAGATTTTCTGGGGAAAATTGTTTGATATGGGGGTGGCAGTGTCATCGGTCAGTACTAAATAGTGGCCGATGATGTTGACATAAAATCGAAGTGATCGTAAAAAATTTAATGTTAAAGATTCAAAAGGGGAAAAAAAATAACGTCTTGCTTTGTATTATTCCCATTTAATTAAATGTTAATAAGTTCATTATTCGTGTTTCAAGATGGAAATGTTAAATATTTTTTATATCATTTTGTTGTTGTATTATTACATAGTGGCAAAAACTGAGTGTTTAAATATATAACAAAATTTCACTTGAAAAAAAGAAAATTTTAATAGAATAATAATGTAATATAGAGTCATTAAATATTTTAGATTTTGAGGATATCTTTTATAATAAAAATAAAGAAAAAGACGTCGAATCGAAAAAGGAAAAAAGAGACATCGAATCAAAGGAAAAATAAGAGACGACGTCGAGTCGAAGAAAGGGTAGAGAAAAACAACGACGTCGAATCAAAGAAAGGGTAGAGAAAAACAACGATGTCGAATCAAAGAAAGGGTAGAGAAAAACAACGATGTCGAATCAAAGAAAGGGTAGAGAAAAACAACGACGTCGAATCAAAGAAAGGGTAGAGAAAAACAACGATGTCGAATCAAAGAAAGGGTAGAGAAAAACAACGATGTCGAATCAAAGAAAGGGTAGAGAAAAACAACGACGTCGAATCAAAGAAAGGGTAGAGAAAAACAACGATGTCGAATCAAAGAAAGGGTAGAGAAAAACAACGATGTCGAATCAAAGAAAGGGTAGAGAAAAACAACGACGTCGAATCAAAGAAAGGGTAGAGAAAAACAACGATGTCGAATCAAAGAAAGGGTAGAGAAAAACAACAATGTCGAATCGAAGAAAGGGTAAAGAAAAACAACGATGTCGAGTCGAAGAAAGGGTAGAGAAAAACAACGACGTCGAATCAAAGAAAGGGTAGAGAAAAACAACGATGTCGAATCGAAGAAAGGGTAAAGAAAAACAACGATGTCGAGTCGAAGAAAGGGTAGAGAAAAACAACGACATCGAATCGAAAAGGAAAAAAAAAAAAACGATGTCGAATCGAAGGAAAGGAAAAAAAAAAGTACGTTGAAAGACAAGAAAAAAAAAAGTGGCGAAAATATGAAGTCTACCCAAACTATACTGACACACACAAAATGAATTCGAACCGAAGAAAAAAGGGGAGGAATTATTGCAACAATTCTTCATTTGACAGAAGATTCTTCTCATATTTTTGTCACGTCCCAAAGACATTCCTTACCCAAGCATCTTTTTCTCATTTATCCGCCATTATTTCATAACAAAATTGTTTTCATTCCTTCCTAATCTTTTTCTTCCAAAAAAATAAAAAACAATAGAAAAAAAAAAAATCAACGTCAAAATAACTTATTCAGTAGCTTTTTTTCACCTCACCGCTTCCACACCGACTCGAAATCGCGACCCTCCGCTCCATAGCACCAACGGGGCCTAATCACCGAAAACCCCCGCTGTTCATCAGGGCGGCAAATTACCAATTACCTCGTCCCGACGGCAGTGTAAGAGAAAGGGGTCGACTAATGAATCGAGAGGTGGACATAACTGCCAAAGGGGGGACATGGGGTACCGGAGAGAAGTGGGTAGAGGCGTGGGAGGAGAGTTCCGTGAAATTACTTGAGTTTCGGGTAGATCCGACAAGTGCCCGGATTAGAAGCACTCGCACCTGCTAATGGCTCTAATCTGCCAACCGGCATTCTTATTGGTTACATTTGATAACATTCAACTTGGATTATGATATACAATCGCAAACTTACACATAACATCATAGATAGTTTGTATAGAGGCACACTAGCATCTGTCTACGGTTATATGAAGAGAATTTCAGTCTTTCTTCACCACCCACTTCTCGTGGACTTTTTCTTTTATTCTCATTATCTTCATCTGAGATACAAGTCATTTTCTCTCATTAGACTTCAGACTTCCTGATATAACTATGGAACCTAAAAACAAAATTTTGATGGAATAGTTATCTAATGCAGCGTTTCCGTCATTCACGAGTTTCATCAGAAAGGAACGTATTTAGTTTGATTGTTTTATGGCATATCAACACTTGTGGTTTGGTTTGGTTTGTTGGGTTTTATGGCATATCAACCTTTGTAGGTTATTTAACGCCAAATCCATTTTTATGTAAATAATCTGTTCTATTTAAAACAATTCAGTTTAGCCTAAGTACACAGTTTAATTGTCAAAAACATTTCCATTTCAAACAATTCAAGCAGTTATATGTAAATACAGTTTTAATGTTGAAAAGCAGTTCTATTTGAAATAATTCATTTAACCATAAGCACGAAGTTTAAATGTATTCTGTTTACTCAAACAATTCATTTTAGCATAAGTATGCAGTTAGTTCTATTTAACTCATTAGATAGGGCCCCATCAGGTGCTACTACTCCGAGCCAGAGTGTACCTGGGAGCAATGGCAATGAAGGGGTACTCCGCATTCCCCAAAACTCAAGCACTGCTGGAACCTCACCATCAGACTGTTTAGTTTCATATCCAGGACACTCGTTGGGGGATCTTACCCCTCTGCAGAGATGCAGTCAGTGTATTCTACAGCCCTAGCTGACTGGGCAATACACAGTTAAATGTCAAACAATTTTATTTCAGATAATTCAGTTCAGCATAAGTACACAGTTTAGACGTCAAAACAGTTCTATTTCGAGCCATTCACTTCAGCACTAGTATGAAGTTCCAATGTCAAAACAGTTCTATTTTAAACAACTCAGTTTAGCATAAATACGCAGTTTAAATGCAAAAATCAGTATAATGAAAGAAGCACGGTTTAGTTCTATTTAACCCATAGATAGGACCCTTATCAGGTGCTACCACTCCGGGCCAGAGTGTACCTGGAAGTGATGGCAATAAAGGGGTACTCTGCATTCCCCAAAGCTCCAGCATTACTGGAACCTCACCATCAGATTGTTTAGTGTCATATCCAGGACACTCGTTGCGGGGGTCTTACCCCTCTGCAGAGAAGCAGTTGGTGTATTCTAGAGCCCCAGCCAACTGGGCAAAACACTTGTGGGTTTTTTAAAATCAAACCTTGTTTTATATAATTTGTTAGTGAATAGTCTAGGAGAAACATTTTTAAATAAGCCAGTGTTTATTTGTCTATACTCAGATGGTTTCAAGTGTTGCTACTTAACATTAGTTATTTTATTCAAGTATTCCTATCAAACATGAATAATTTTCACAGCTGATTCCTTTCAACAAAAAATAATCCGTCGTAAAAGATTAAACAGTTCTATTTGACCCATAGATGGGACTAACAAGTACAAACACTTCAGGTTAGAGTTGAACTAAGAGTTATGGTAATGAAGGGGTACCTCACATTCTCCGGTTAAAAAAAAAAAAAATCTGCAAAGGAAGATATAGTCCCCAGAGAATCTAAATCGTTAAAAATATGGTAAAAATCAGCACCGAAGAAACAAGAAAGAAAATGCATTAAAATAAAAGTATTTAAAAAGCTTAACCTATCTCTTTATCATATATATAAACATTTGAATAGAGGAATTGTATATTGAATTACCATGACTAGAAAATCTGGCAAGCACTTCTAGACGTCATACGGAACACTGGAAAGCTAGAAGTGACCGTGTCCTCTGTAGGGATCAAACGTACCTTCAAGACACATCAGGTTAAGTGGTCGCACATTTACCATGACTAGTTAATTTGGCATCGCTTGTGTGCGATGTGGATTGGTGGCCCAGTGGTTGAGTTTCGACTGTGGTTGCTGGTTCGATCTCCAGTGGTGAAGATTACGGTATGCACTGCTGATGAGACCAAATAAGGTCGAAACAGCTGTCCAGTGTTCCGTAAGTGGCATGGAATTGCTTGCCGGATTTTCTAGTCAAGGTAATTCTATATATATATATATATATATATATATATATATGTGTGTGTGTGCACTTTTACATGATCATGTAATAGTCGATAATGATATCAATGATTCTGTTTAGCAAGTAATTAAGGATTTTGCAAAGTATTTTCTAATTACTATTGAATTAAAATTTTAGTCAAGTATAAAATAAATCAGAGCGACGGAGACCCTGCAGAATTATCATTAAGTTACAAATTGAACAGAAAATTGCTATTAGGTGTATTGCTCCACTAACGATTACGCTGTGATTTGCCATTTTTACTAGGTTGTACTCATATAAGGTTTGTCAGATTGAATCCTCGGAGTTGGAACGTAGACAAAAAGACAACAGATTCTATTTCAGTTTCCATATTGACCAGATTAACCTCTTATTTTTTTCAAAAATTTCGATCCCTTAAACATTCAGGAGTGAAACAACATTAAGGAAAAATCTGAAAATTGTCTTTCAAACTTTCTTTCGGGGAAAACCTCAGATTTCTTTTGACATAGAATCGAAAATTTGTCCTCAAGCGGGGACGTATAGAAGATCTTTGGTGAAAATGATTCTATTTTATTGGTGAATTAATGAGATGTTTAATAAACATTTACTCTTTATATTCAATGTTTTTTTTAGAGATAAATCCGCTTCTTAGGGGAGTGGAGCAAATAATTCTAAACAGTATTATTGAGCAAAGAATTATTTGGAGGGGCTCATGGAATACCGGCATTTAATTTCTTCCTTTTCTGTCTTTGAGAAACTCATTCTGCCAAAATCTTTCACTTTACCACATGCTTTCTTTCACTAAGAGGAATACCTGGCGTTACCATCGAATTTCTTAATCTGTCGCGAGTCCAAATTATATATCACACAAACATCTATTCTATCCGTATTTATTTGGAATATATATATACACCCATTAAAATCGAAAGGGTCAATAAGCAGAACGAACATTTCGGCCGACTCAATAGTTATCAAAATCGATTGATCAAGCTTATATCCGTCTTCTAATCGATCAATAGTTTAATCAATCATCGCTATCCCACCCACAAACCTATCTACCCCTTCCAATAATCTATCTACTCATTTTGAAACAGTTTGAAGCTATTCTCAACATTGATCTCAGTAGAAACGTCTTGTCCCGAAACACGTCTGGCTTACTTGGCTCCTATCTTAACACAAGAAACAGGAAACATGCGCCGGGTCTGTCCCTACCTCGTAAAAATCATCACAGAAATAAAAGCAATTCCTTGCAACTCTGACCCTTGAAAACCACTCACTTCCATCGATCGACCAGCTCCAACACCAATCACAAACCCCTCCCGCCCAAAGTCATGTCCTCAGGTGATAATTTTTGACTCTGGAATCAAGAAAAGGTTTAATATCCATTAATAGGCAATCCGCAATTTCTCCCTTTGTCCTGGTGTGCCCCCCGCCCTCCATCTCATTTAGAGTTGGAATGTTGGTTTAGGATGCTGACGCGTTACACATAAAAGGGCTTCGGGCCACGTTTTAGCGAGAAAGAGCCGGTCCGAAGCAGTCAACCAAAAAGGCAGAAGATGAAATAGCACCATTTGATTGGTTGTGTGGTTGGTCGATTGAGGGAGCCAAAGATACATACGATGCTATATATATATATATATATATATATATATATATATATATACACACACACACACATGTTGACAAGAATGGAAAAAGGTGTTTGGATAGTGGAAATTAACATGTCTTTTGGAAGAGAAAGAAAGGAAAAAAATCACATCATATACGGAGAGATAGGGTACTACATATAGAGTGGGAAGAGGAAAAAATATATATGAGACAGAGAGAGAGGGGAACCGAGAGGAACAAAGAGGAGCAAAGAGAGCGAGGAAGAGAGAGGAACAAAGAGAGAAACAAAGAGAGGGAGAGAGCGAGGAACAGAGAGGAACAAAGAGAGAGGAACAGCGAGAGAGAGAGAGAGAGAGAGAGAGGAACAGAGATGCAGAAAAGAGAAAATATCGACGTTTGGAAAGAGAAAGAGTATGAATATGGAGACCGCTAGATGTACATGTACTGAATTGGTTTGGATTTTGTTTTATGGCATATCAACCTGCGAGGGTTGTTTAATGCCAAAGTCATTCTTGTAGAAGAACAGTTGTGGTACTATTTAACACATAGCTGGGAGGGATAAGGAGGTGGTTATACCCACCTTATCAGCACGAGTGTTTGAAAGGTGACATAACCCGGCTGGAGTTCGAACGTTCTAACAATTACAGAGACCTATAGCTGAGTGTGTGTGTGAAAAGACAGTAACTTCATATTTGAGCCATTGGCGTTACAGAGATTGAACCAAGCCAGTGAGCTATCATTCACTGACAACGAAGCTCCACTTCTGAGGTGTGTGTGGTGGGGAGTGTGGAGTCACCTCTTTATTTTCATTATTCCAGGTCCACTGAATCTGGGTGGTAATATCTGTTAAGGTCCCGTTTATTTATCAAACAGATCTGTTTAAAAATTCTTAGCATTTAAAAATACGTGAAACCATATAAATAATTCAATAGACCTATCAATGTTTGAAAGACTGGAAAACTAATAAGTTCCTTAAAACCATACAAATGATTGCACATTTTTGCTGCTAGATAAGAACACTTAAAACCATATGCAAACAAATTGGAATAACTTGAGAGGAAATATCTACGAGGATGATTAAATAAGTTTCAAGACTTTTTTCGTATGGGTACTTTTATTGATAGTACACACATGAAACTAGTCCCCTTCGAAGTAATCTCCTCCAGCTGCAATCCACTTGTTGTACCGTTCCAACAACTTCTGGAACGCCCCATGGAAGTCCTAATGTGTGAGCGTGTCAATGACCTTCGTCACGGCCTCTTTCATTTCAATTGTCTCATAACGATAGCCTCTGAGCTTAGGGAATAACTAAAAGTCACAGGGTGCAAGGTCTGGACTAAAAGGAGGCAGAGGAACTGTCTTGATGCCCATCTTGGTCAAATAGTGACAAGGATGGAGTTGTGGACTGGTGTATTGTCCAGGTGGATATGTCACTGACACGATTTGAAGAGTGCTGGCCTCTTCCGACAGAATCTCTTTCTGAACTCCCTTAAAACCTTAACATAGTAACCCTAACACTTTTGGCCAATCAGCTGTGGTGTATTGACTTCTTTACTCCTCCCCCACCTCATATAATCCCTCACAGACTCCCTGCCTTCCTTGAATCTCTTATGCCACTCAAAAACTGATGCTCGATTCATGCAAGAGGCTCCAAAAGCAGTCTGAAGCATTCCATAGGTTTCTGAGGCATTTCTTCCAAGTTTAAAACAGAATTTTATTGCATATCGTTCTTCTAAAGTGTCCTCATGTCCAGAATGAATTTTTGAAATTCACCAGCTGTGACAATCAGGCTTTAGTAGGGTGTATACCAATTGCTGCTGTAGCTGTTGATTTGAACGTAAAATCATAAAAATTGGCCAGTCATCATACAAGATGTATAGCAATAACATACTGAATTTTAAATAGTCTACGACAATTTTAAATGCCTGTACAAAAAAGTCTGGAAACCTATCGAATGCACCGCGTATTTGGTTTGGTGGGTTTTATGGCATATCAACCTTTGTAGGTTATTTAACGCCAAATCCATTTTTATGTAAATCATTTTTATTTAAAACAGTTCAGTTTAGCATGAGTACACAGTTTAATTGTCCAAAACATTTCTATTTCAAACTATTTAAGCAGTTATATATAACAATTCAGTTTAGTGTAAGTACAGTTTCAATGTCAAAAACGGTTCAATTTTAAATAATTCAGTTTAGCAAAAGCTGGCATTTAAATGTAAGTACAGTTTAATTGTCAAAAACATTTCTTTTTCGAGCTATTCAGTTTAGTCAAGTAGTTCTAATTCAGCTAATTCAGTTTAGTATAAGTACAGATTTTGTTTGCACAGTTACATGTCAAAACAGTTCTATGTTTAACAATTCAGTTTAGTGTAAATACATTTTCAAATGTCAAAAAACAGTTCTATTTGAAATAATTCAGTTTAGCATAAACACGCAGTTTAAATGTAAATACGGTTTAATTGTCAAAAACATCTATTTCAAACTATTCAATTTAGCATAAGTATGCCGTTAGTTCTATTTAACCCATAGATAAGGCCCTATCAGGTTCTACCACTCCGGACCAGAGTGGACCTGGGAGCAATGGCAATGAAGGGGTGCACCGTATTACCTAAAGCCCCAACATTACAGGACCTCACCATCAGATGGTTTAGTGTCATATCCAGGACCCTCATTGTGGGGGGTACCCCTCTGCATAGGTGCAGTCAGTGTATTCTGCAGCACCAGCCGACTGGACAAAAATATCTATTTGGTTACGTTTTATGGTATATCAACAACTGTCGGTTAGTAAAGGCCAAATATTTTTTTATACATATATAATATATGTGATTCTTTTATACATTTTGTAGATAATATTTAAAACGTGCCTGAGCTCATTTTTTCTGCACACAGATTGTTAAGTAGTTTTATTTTATACGAATAATTATATTTACTTCTTCTACTCATTTGTTTGCACATAGTTAAATAGCAATACTTGAAAACATTTAACACTAGCTATTCAATTAAATTACACAGCTAAATGATCAAACAGTTCTATTTCAAACAGTTCAGTTTAGCATGTCAACAAAGGTAAATGGTTACAAGAATTGCTTTATATCACTAGCAATCAAACATATTTGTTTACGTGCGGTTAAAGAAACAGTTCTATTTCAAGCAGCTCAGTTTAGCATAAGTTATTTGTTTGCACACAGTTTAAATTTCAAAGTACAGTTTAAAGTTCTATTTGACCCGTTGATAGGACCCTGTCAGGTGCTATCACTCAGAGTCGAAGTGGACATGGGAGTGATGGAAATGAAGGGGTACTCCGCTTTCCCAAAAGTTTCAAAATTACTGGAGCCTTACCATTAGATTGTTTTGTGTCATATCCAGGACACTCGTTATGGCCGGGGGTCTTACCCCTCTGCAGAGAAATAGTTGGTGTATTCTACAGCCCCAGCCGAGTCAATCAATTATATACGTGATTAAGATTGTTAACTTTATTAATGGATTGGCTGTTAAAATAATATTGCAATTAGGTATTTGATAGGAATATTCTTAATAAGTATAGAGTTTTTAACCGTTTAAAATGATTAAGATACATTCAGGGAAATTTTATAATTAGGAACTGTAGCATTTAATAGAATAACGGAACAAGGGTTTCTTTGGTAAGTTTCTGTGAACCCCAATATAACACGAAAGATTTCTTGATCTCTTTTCGTGGATGGGGTACACGAAGACATATTTGCGAGAACGAATTAAAGCTTCGAGAAGACTTATTCCTCGAAGAAAGAAGCTAACCCTCATGTGTCCGTTAACCCTATCCACCTGCTTCCAAGGCTTCAGAGACTGAATGAAAAGAAAGAAACGTGGGTCGGAACGTTTTAAACCACTATTTTTATGTTTCCCCTCCCCTATCAAAAGATTAGCCATCACCAATTGAACAGTCATCAGTAACTACGCAATAAATAATCAGCCGCTTGTGCTGGATTCCGTTTTCAGACACATATCTATGATAATAATATTAGTTATATGAGTTGGGAGGGAAACATAAAATGACGGTAAACTTTTTTTTTTGAGAAATGCTGCTGGAGAAACCAAAAGACAAGGTTGCCGAATACTGAAATTAAAAAAAAAGAATTTAAGCCAAGTTAAAGAATAAGGTCAAACCAGGAATCAAAGAAATGTCCCAGTTGAATTTTTTTTAAAAATTCTTTAAATATGATCGATCTAGCAAAAAAAACTTTATCCGAATTTATCCAAAAAGAAAAACATTTTATCAATTTTTTTAAAGAATATCTTTAGCAATATTTTTTTAATATATATATATATATATATATATATATATATATATATATATATATATATATATATATAAAATGTGTGTGCGCTTCCTGCATATATTTATAAACAAATATATCGGTGAGAGTATATCTAAATAGTGTAGACACAAAGTCAACGGCTCTTGATAACTATCGGTTTCTCACCAATGTGAATATCAAAGCTTTTGTTAATCACGTGGGGGGGGGAAACAAAGTCAGGAACTGCCGTTGATTGGGCTCACGACGGTTGTGTGTGTGTGTGTGTATATATATATATATATATATATATATATACATACATATATATATACATACATATATATAAACACACACACACGTTATCAACTCTCAAATATATGAATATATATACACACGCACACTGTTCATATATTTTCCTATGCACTCACGCTATTTACCAATATATCTTATGCACACATGCTGTTTATAAACATACACAAAAGCCCACACGCTATCTAAAAATTGTGTGTGTGTGTGTGTGTGCGCGCGCGCGCGCGCAGATGCTATGCAAACGCATGCATAAAAATACACTCGCTATATATATATATATATATATATATATATATATATTAGTGATACGCACACTATATATAAACCCACATATATAAAAATGCACTTTTTCTCGTTGATTTATTTTAGGATTTATCTTGCTCTGCTGGTCAGTATTTGGGCACTTATGAAAAAACATTTTTAAACAATAGATACTGAAAGAGGGCGATCGAGAATTCCCGGGGAATTCCCTTTTTTAGGGGATTGAGGGTAAACTAGACTGAATGTACTTTAAACAAATGCTGGAAACCTCTCCAATAAAAATTTTAGATATATCCTAGAATTTCTTCATGTCTGAAAAATAAGTCACCCTTGCCGTTAAATAAGTAAAAAAAAATCTTATTACCGTCCAGTTTGAACATCACTGTGCCGTATCTTGTTCTATTTCAATTTTTTTTTATTCTTTAAATCACATGAGTGGCACCCGTTTATAAATGATTTTCCCTAGTTTTAATTATCAGTCAATAAGCATTAAAAGCAAAAAAACTATTAGTTTCGGGCTGAAATGAATCTATTTTCTATGATTCAGAAAACGACAAAATGGCGACGAATATTGCTCTCAGAAACACGTATAATTTGTGGGTGTAAAATATATGCACACATACAAAAACGTGTCAGTGTGCATATACAGAACATCCATATGCTTCTCGGCGTGTGCAATACACCAATATGTTTGTGTGTGAGATAAAAGCTATGGATTTATATTTCGTCAATCTCTAAATCATAGAAAGGACCCTCTTTCAAATATATTGCACACACCCATATATTAGCGTCTATCATTATGATTCTGCGAGGTATATATGCGTCTCTTTCACTTTCTGCATCTCTCTCTCTCTCTCTCTATATATATATATATATATATATATATATATATATATATATATATATATATATATATATGCGCACATAAACGTCTCAATTCCAGTCTTTATCGCCCCTTTTTTTCTGCTCCACAATCTTTACATTTTCTTCTTTCCATATCGAAATCTTTCTAATTCTTTTTAAGAGGTGATTGCAGGATTGAATGGAGAATATATATTTCCCCAGCTTTCTTCACTTTTCCTCTTCGAGTTTTCTTGAACTTCGTATGAACTTTTAAATATAAACAAAAGTAAAAAGATCGAACTCTCTCACTGACTCCAATTCTATAAACAGTGTGCTAATCAAAGTTTGAATAAGCAGAGGAAAATTCATGAAAAAAAAAAAAAAAAAAAAAGAAAAGAAAAGAAAACTTAAAAAATAAAGTTTATCTTTAAATAAAAGAGAAATGGATTCTTTTTATCTATTTTTCAGTTGAAGTGTCGATTTTAAAAATACAAACGAGAATCCCGAATACGGGAAGAAAAAAAATAAGGAAAAATAAAAATATTTCGGAAAAGGATTGCCGAAAGGAATGCAAAGAAAGATGGCGGACCCTTTCTATCAAAATGTCTGCAAGAGGTGATCAAGAATATGTAAGAGTTTTTTGGTTTTTGTTCTTTTAATTTTGTTGCAGCAGAATTTTGTTGTTCACAATGCTTATGATTAAAATCATTGACAATGGGAAAGAGAGAGGGAGAGAGAGTATTATGATTCTAGAGCTGAGAGAGACAAGTATTTTCTCACTTGAGTAAGCTTTTAGTCTGCCCTCAAGGGAGTGAAATATATTCGTTGGCTTGTTAGTGTGGTCGCAAGAAAAGAGAGAGAAAGAAAAGAGAGAGAAAGAAAAGAGAGAGAAAGAAAAGAGAGAGAAAGAAAAGAGAGAGAAAGAAAAGAGAGAGAAAGAAAAGAGAGAGAAAGAAAAGAGAGAGAAAGAAAAGAGAGAGAAAGAAAAGAGAGAGAAAGAAAAGAGAGAGAAAGAAAAGAGAGAGAAAGAAAAGAGAGAGAAAGAAAAGAGAGAGAAAGAAAAGAGAGAGAAAGAAAAGAGAGAGAAAGAAAAGAGAGAGAAAGAAAAGAGAGAGAAAGAAAAGAGAGAGAAAGAAAAGAGAGAGAAAGAAAAGAGAGAGAAAGAAAAGAGAGAGAAAGAAAAGAGAGAGAAAGAAAAGAGAGAGAAAGAAAAGAGAGAGAAAGAAAAGAGAGAGAAAGAAAAGAGAGAGAAAGAAAAAAGAGAGAAAGAAAAAAGAGAGAAAGAAAAAAGAGAGAAAGAAAAAATTAAATATCAATCCCATTTTAATTATTATTTCTTGTAGGATTCTTAAACTAAACAGTGATATGTTTTTATTTATCAACGATGGAAAAGGAATGGGGTCCCAGAATTGAAATCATGGAAGAAGCCGATTGCGTTTCACTTTATGCTAATTACCCGAGGGAAAGGCATGAACCTATCTATTCTCACCCAGAAATGGATAAGGAAGTGGGCATACTGGGTTTTCTTGAACTTTAGTTAAACAGCCAGTATTGGTTTCTAGTTTGGTTAAATGACACATCAACCTTCATGGATTATTTAATGCAAAAGCCATCCTTTTAGAAGGACAGTAATGCTATTTGTTCAACTAAAAACTGGGGAAATAAGGTTTTCATACAATTGCCAAGTGTGATAGTTCGAAAGTGAACGTAACAACCCGACTGGAGTTCGAACTCGCTTATTACGATTCCGCAGTCAAGTACTTTAGCCAATACACCATGAGGATTTTCAATATATGTCCCGATTAAAGTACAAATTTCCAAAGAAACAACTTTGAATCTTTTTTCTCAAGAGAGGAACAAGACAGGTTTACCATAGTTGCACTGGGCTTATAATATTGACTGATCATATTCTAGTCCTGTACTTCTTAATGTGGGGTTTTGAACACCCCACCAGCACGGATAAGATGCCTTCAAAAAAGGATATCCTGTGTATAACTAAACTCAAGTTTTTGTAGACCTGGGTAGTAAGGAGTACTCCTTCATTGCCATTACTCCCAAGTCCACTCCGATTCGAATGAAGGCGATTCCCCGATTCTATAAAATAATCCGATACAGGTTTACATGCCGTTAAAATCGATCAATCAATCCAATACTTGTCAACAGAGGATCCTGGCGTACTTTTGTCATTTTTTTTCAAAATTCTTAAAATAAAATTAAAAATTACAAAAATCTCAGTAGCATGACATGGATAAAAAAAATTCTACAAAAATTGATTTAAGTCTGGTTAAACTTGCTAATCGCTCTGTGAAGCTGAGTATTTCCATGTTTGGGTGTGATGCACTACCCAAGGGTATGTAGATCTGGGAAGCTTGCTATCACAAGTCAGATTTTATGCGGAAAAATGTGGAAAAAACAAGGCTTGGTCTTATATTGCCAGTGGCTTGAGGGAGAATTTCCTCCTAAACGATTATTGAGGTGTTTCAGGTTGGAAGGAGGCTTTCCACACCCTCAGACTAAATCAACTTTCACATTCTTTAATACGTGTATACATTTTTGAGGAACAGAAGCAAAATCCTATTTCTTAGATGAAATCTGATAATTCTTAATCCCTTAGAATATTCGGACAATTGCCTTCATCCTTGCTGTGGCAAGTATAGTGTTATATAATTAAGGAATGATTTTTTTTATATTAATCATTTTTCGTTAATTATCGTTTATCCTTCAGTTTGGTTGGGCTTTGAACTATTCCGGTTAAGAGCCCAGGTGCTTAGTCATTGGGTGCAATTTAACGCTCGCGCTCAAAGGGTTTGACAATCACCATTGTCATAATAAACCCCCTGACAGGAAATGGGGCTGGAATGTGGATGACGTCATGCACAGAAGAAATGGTCCTGAGAATTTGAGGATTTTGAAAGTGAGTTGAGAGTTGAGATTGAACTACTAAGAGTTGGGTCTTCTGTCGTTGAAGCATGTGGTCATGTTTTGCAGATCTCTATCGACAGAGATCTTAAACATCACTAGATGCGCCGTCCGTGGGGGCGGGGGTCAGTATAGTAAGAATTGTGTCTCTCCTCGTGTCACCATGAACCGAAGTCAGGAATTAATAAATGCGTTCGTACCTGAAACAACAGAGTCCACCTGTATTGTATTTGTATCTGAATATGTATATCAGTAGTATACAACAATAACAGAGAAGAAAATAGTTTGAATATTTTAAGTTTATATATATATATATATATATATATATATTATTTGCATAGAGGAATTAAATGTTATATGATAACATCAATTCCTCTATTCAAATAGAAAAATATAATTTCATTTCCAGCCTATGAAGTTAGCATTATGTGGATTCATAACACCGACTTGGGAAGACGTTGCCCCGGAGGTGACCGTGTCCTCTGTAGGGAACACGTACCCTCAAGACATTAGGTTAAGTGGTCGCGTATTTCACCATGACTAATTTGGCATCGCTTATGTGCGATATGGACCGGTGGCCCAGTGGCAGAGTTTCGGCTTCTGCATTCAGGGGTTGGTTGTTGGTTCGACCTCCAGTGGTGGAGATCACGGTATGCACTGGTGATGAGACCTAATAAGGACGAAACAGCTGTTCAGTGTTCCGTATGTCGCATGTAGGTGTTGACCGAATTTTCTTGTCATGGTAATTCAATTATATATATATATATATATATATATATATATATATATATATATATATATATATATATATATATCATTATATAATGGCTCTATCCTAGATATTGAGCACTCTTCATATTATATTGCACTTGGTTCGACACTTACTCACAAATTGATTTAGTGACAACCAACACTTATATATATGTTTTGTATATCCATATAGTTGTATTTATGAATAAGTGTGTGTGTTTATTTCAGTTATTTACTACAAATATTTCTAAGAGATATATTTCAGGATCGGATAGTTTATCAATCCGATGGGTCATTTAATACGAAAATGTGTTTCATAGGAGCGGTATTGGTAACCATTATAATAAACTTGTACTGATAACACTGAATTCCCTGAAACTCTCATCATCTGTCCCTATCTTTCATCACTCTTGAATTAACCTTGTATCCACAGAGCTGACTTATCTTTATTTTTTAATTTAATAAGGTTATATAATTACGGAATGATTTTTTTAATTTAATCATTTTCGTTAATTATATCTTATCATTCGGTCTGGTCAGGCTTAGAACTGTTCGGCAATTAGCGCAGGTATTCACGCTCGTGCGCGGAGGATGTGACAATCACAGATGTTATAATAAAAACCCCAGATAGGAAATAGGACTGGGTTGTGAATGACATCAAGCCCGGAAGCGATGGGCTGGGAATTTTGGTGATTTTTGAAAAAAGCAGTTAATTGAGATTTGTCTCTGGGCGAGGCTAGTTGAGATTCGGACCTGGGTGAGGTCAGTCCAGTTGGGGACTACGGGATGCGCTGCGCGTTTGTTGGGTCAGATGGAACAGTCAGCATAGTAAAAATTGTGTGTCTCTTCTCGTGTCGAAAAACTAAAAGTCAAAAAAGTTAAACGTTTCGTAGTTGAATTAAAGAAAGTCGCCAGTGTTTTTCGGGATTTCCATGCGTCTGAACATTTCACATATCCGTTTATTTTATGCATTCGTATTTTGAATATGTTACAATAATCCGTTGATGAAAAACAAAAGCATTGATTATAAATGTTTAATTAGTTGATATATAATGGCTGGTTAATAGTTTTTCATGGCATATCAGCCCTGGTAGATTATTCAATGCCAAAGCCTGTTTATTTAAATCATTTGTAAGCCTGTATTTTTATATGCAACTTCATTTTTAAGCGAATAGTTAGAGTTCATTTACTTGCACACAGTTAAATGGTTTCAAATATTTCTTCTAATACTAATAATTCCATCTAGTATGATTAATTTGTATACATATAGCAATATAGGGGAACCAATAATTCCATTCCTCAAACTCCAGGTCTAAAGTCTCTTTATCAAATGAAATTTAATGCCATTTCAAAGAGAAAAAAAATTTAGCCCGATATTCAATATCGTTGATCAAAGCAAATAAATATATTTAAAAGTGTAATTGTTGGTAAACATGTCTAGCAGATACTCATCCACAAAGTGAGATACAGACAAACGGAGAGAGAGGTTGTATATTGACCTTTGACGGAGCCGTCAACCAGGGATTTCTGAAACAGGATGTTCCAGTTGTGCAAATAAAGGGATGACCAGAAAACAAGTGGTGCATGGGTGTAAGAAGCTAACGTGGGTTGATAGCCGGATCACTTAGACGTTGGGAAATTATATATACACAGGTATCCAAGGTCAGCGGCAGTCAGATACAGAGTCATGTCCTGCTAGTGCCGAGAAGAGGCGGGTGTCAAGTGCCCCACCTCGCTTACCTCTGCCGAAAGGCAGAAGACGTGCTAAGTGGGGCCCTGAATATGGAATCAACATGGGTAAGAAGTTATCGGTCAATATAGCAGTTGTCCACCAGTCTGTGTCTACGTCCTCTATTCATCCTCGTGTCTCTCACGCTTACCGATGTTTCGACCCTTTCGAGAAATAAAGAGACGTGGATATTTTAAAAAAATATTGTATAACGGTCTCATCATTGCTTCATTGTGGTCATTCATTCATTCATGATTGGAACACAACAGAAACGGACCAACGCAAAGAGAGAGAGAGAGAGAGAGAGAGAGAGAGAGAGAGAGAGAGAGAGAGAGAGAGAGAGAGAGACCAAAAGAGAGAGAGAGATACGCACGCAGTAAGAGAGAGAAAGAGAGACACACGCGCACATACAGAAAAAGAGAGTGACATACACACGGACACTCAGCATGATAATTTGTGTTTCCGGAGTTCAAATGGCAGCATTTGTGATATTTTGTATTATCAAACTGAAATTGATAAGAACAGATTTATTAGTACAGGAGTTGATTAAAACGTCTATAAGTTGGACAAACCAAAGACTCTCGTTTCAATAGCTACTATACCAAGGTGTTGGAGAGGGCGCTAATCTTTTCCTTTGACTGCTCTATTTACCTTTAATCTGTAACTTATATTGCTGAGTGTTAAGCAAGGAGGCATCAAGTACCGTTTTTTGAGTCTCTGGTATGACACGACCTGGGATTGAACCCCGGTCTCCTATCTCACTGGAGATCACTACTCACTATGCCAGTAGACGGAGTTAGGTGAGTTTTAACCTGAAATTTTTATCGTTTAACGTTCGATAAGGGATTAATAATTATCACCGATTTAAGCGCGTTAAAATAGATATTTGTCGTGTAAGAGCCTTTGCCATTATTAATCCTCCTTATATATATATATATATATATATATATATATATATATATATATATATATATACACACACACAGTTTTGTCGAAATGATTTTATATATTAGCCTTTACAGGAAAAAGAGACATGGACATACACAAGACAGAGAGACGCACACAAAAGACAGATTCACGTGCAAATAAGTTAGAGAATAACAGACACAAAAAAACTCGAAAAGGAGAGAAGGGAAAAAGTGGAATTAAAAAACAAAAACAATATGGATTGTAATACCAAACGTTTCCAGGTACGAAAAAAAGGTTACATGATGTCTGGCCGAATCATGATTTATTTCTCCCCCATCACTGCCAGTGTGTGTTCTTCTCCACCAACTAATCACTGAACCCATTTGTAAGTTTGTCAGTCACTTTATATCAATGCCAGCCCGCTGCCTTTTGGAAAACGCCACCGTCACCTCATTAAAACTGACCATCTGATTGGAGGTTAGTCGGGCGAAAGAGGTCCCACTTAAGCAGTTAGGATTGAAGTTAATACTCCCATACGGTGAGCAGGGAAGATAAAGACAGAAAATTTGGGGGTCATTAACAATCTGGAGCTGGGAATCACAGCAGGGAAAAGAAAAAAAAATGGGGATGGAGAGAAGAAAGCTGTGAGTCCATGTGTTTGTTTCTGATTCTACCTTGCCCTACTTTTGGGAGGGTAGGGGTCGCTTTTAGGTGACTCGAAACCGGTCAACAGAAATTAATTTAACATCATTAAGTATTTATTAAACTCAGTCACACACGCGCCATTTGAGAGTGTGTGTGTTTTGGAGACAGGTACAACAGTATCAAGGCTGATAGACTTAATCAGCCTCAGCCCAAGAATTAAACACACTGACTTTTCGAACAAGAATACATCCGCATTTTTAGAAGCTTTTCCGTCTGGAAGTGATAAAAGTATTGCAATAGGTCTAAAATTTCAAGATCCTAAATACACAGATGAGCAACTTCGTAAAATTCCCTCTAGAAGACCCATTTCATATATATAAAGCCTGTGCAAAAAAAAAAGCAAAAAATACGCCCACAGGCCATTGGCCTAATGAATAGAGTATTCGCCAATGGTCTGGGAGTCATACCAAACCCTCAAAAAAATGCTACTTGATGCCGCCTGGCATTATGAAGTAAGGATCAAGGGTAAAGTGGAACAATTCAAGAAATGGAGTAGCACCCTCCTCTACCCCTCGGTGTAGTCGCTATAGAAAAGGAAACCTTCGGGTCATCCTCGACTAAGGTCGCCAACTTTATTTATACTGATCGACTACGTTATAAATCATTTTCAAGCGACGTACCTTTTTTTTTTCTAAAGTATAGATGATCAAAAGCATAATCTTGTTTTTGTTTATAAATTCTCAGAAAGGGTGTATCTCCCATGGGACTCTTGCGAGTCTTTGTAGAATTAAATTTCTTCCATGAAAAACGAAGAAATAAAAGTATTATTTTGATAAATATTTAATCAGTCAAAAATATTCAATATTTTTGTATTAAAATAATCCCACTCACCAGCAGTCGGTAGAAGAGTATATATGATGTCAATTTTTACCCTCTAAATAAAATAAAGTACAGTTGGCGAATTTAGTCGAGGGTGACACGAAGGCTCCCTTTTCAATAGCTTCCACACTGAGGTGTAGGGGAAGGCGCTACTCCATTTCCTGGATTGCGCTACTTTACCCTTGATCCATACCTTATAATACTGAGTGTTAAGCAAGGTGGCACCAAGTACCATTTTTTTACATATAACTCAACCTGGGATTGAACCCCGGTCTTCCGGACCATTGGCGATATTCACATAAGGAGCAGATTAAACAATAAAAACATTTGAAGTAAAAAAAATAAAATAAATAAATAAATAAAACAAAAATGATTTGAAGAGCAATATTGTTCTTTATTTTAAATTTTTTTAAACTTCCAAAAGTACGAACGAAATAAAAAATGTTTTTAAAAAATTTAAAAACCTAAATTTCCATCGAATTATCTTAAAAAAAGCTATAAAAAAACCTTTGACCTCATTATCAAGAGAGTCAAATCAACAAATTAATTGAGAATAGTGGGTGGTACATGACAAAAAAATATTTCAGAATTTTGCGGGAAAATGTCTGAGAAGAAAAATTCATATTTTATTAAAATTCCAAATGTAATAAGAGGAACTCAACTAATACCAATACTCTGAAACTTAAAATGGCACAAAATGAATTAGCAAACATAC
>OY757942.1:60274690-60289690 GCA_963585895.1 Sepioteuthis lessoniana | reverse complement strand
AGAAGGAAAATTAAAAAAAAAACAAAAAAACTTTGTTTTTCTAATTTTACAACTGATAGTGTTTCCACCAAAAAATGCCCACTTATTTTTTTTTTTTAATGGATGTGGGGTGAAGATTATGACTATGAACGATTCTCGTATTAAAAAGAGCTTTGTTGTTAAAAGCTTTCTGAACCCAACGAAGCTATTGTGCTTGCTGGATCTCTTGGAGTTTCCATGGTGATAAACGGAAGACATTACTTTAACAGTGGCCATCATATCTTTTCAGTAAATGGAAGTGTTTACATGTTTGTTGTATAAATCCTACCATTGATAGGAAAGGGTTAAATAAATAGCTAGTCACAGGTTAATGAGAAAAAAAAATAAATGAATTTTATCTTTGAAAGAGTCTCTGATTGGTCCCAGAAAAAAAAAATCAACAATGAAATATATAATAAAAATCAACAAAAAAATGGGACCAAAAGAGGACGTTGTTGGTTGGGTTTTACGGCATATCAACCATTGTAGGTTATTTAACGCCAAATCCATTTTTAGGTGGATAATCAGTTCTATTTCAAAGAATTCCGCTTAGTTAAGCAGAGCTAATTCAGTTTAGTATCAGTATAGATTTTGTTTACAAACAGTTAAATGTCAAAACAGTTATATGTTAAACAATTCAGTTTAGTGTAAATACAGTTCCAATGTCAAAAAAAAGTTCTATATAGAAATAATTCAGTTTAGCATAAGCACGCAGTTTAAATGTAAGTACGGTTTAATTGTCAAAAACATTTCTATTTCAAGCCAGTTTAGTCAAACAATTCAGTTTAGCATAAGTATGCAGTTCTATTTAACCCATAGATAGGACTCTTATCAGGTGCTCCCACTCTGGGCCAGGGTAGACCTGGGAGTGATGACAATGATGGGTACTCCGCATTCCCCAAAGCTCCAGCATTGTTAGAACCTCACTATCAGATTGTTTAGTGTCCTATCCTTGACACTCGTTAGGGGGAGGGTCTTACCCTTCTGCTGAGAAGCAGTCGGTGTATTTTACAGCCCCAGCCGACTGGGCAAGAATAGACGATGTAGGTGTTTAGCTATCAGCGCTGATAGCAGTGGGTGGAAGAAATATTCTCTTTACACATGCACACTTTTTATTTAAGTTTCTTTATCCACCAAATACAAACCTGAACATCGATCTTAGCCAAGTCCAAGACGAAACAGGGAGGGATAAATAACAGTAAGAAGATTTAGGCCAGTTTTATAAATAGAAAGAACCCCCTATTTGCATGCTTGGAAAAAATATCAGCATTTGTAATCACGATTTTTATATAGCTGGTAAAGTTCAGTTACTAACATGGTAACGTACCAATAGTATTTTGTGCATGTGTAATCAGTGGTACTATGCTTTTTTTCACACTGGGAAGCTGTCGGCATAGATGAAATGATTTCATTGATGAATGGATCTTCGCTTAGTTACTTAGGAATTTAAGTAGTAGCAACGATCCAAGTCTTAATCCGTATAAACGGATTCTTTAGCTAATGTAACATATTGACCTTCAACCCAGCCGTTAATCAGGTACATCCGGTCGAAGATATCAAGATATAACCTTGACCGTGGACGGGTTTAATTCGGTGCAAATGCAACGCTCACAGTAAGCAGGTGAACGTCAAACAATTATATAACCTGGTGCCACAGTTGGAGTCAGTTAGTTGGAGTTCAAGGCAGTGAGAACCAGCTCCCAGCAGAGGGCTTGGGCCCTCAGGACCCCCGGTTGAGCAGCCCAGCAGAATGAGAAAAAAGTGCTGCTATAGTTAGAGGAACTTGGGGTCAATTTGTTGCTGTTTGTTCAGTCTCCAACTCACCTCTCACACACAACCCTTTCGAGAATAAAGTGTGAGAGGTATATTTTTCTCAAGAAGTGTGTTCGTTCGTCATTATTGTTGATGATGTTTCCGCATATATATGTATATGTATAGTTGTATCATTGCTATACAACAATAATATACCAAATTGATTTCATAAAAAAACACTTGCTGTAAGTTTTTAAAACACAAAGCACTTATGCTCGACCCAAAGTTTTCGGGACATTATGATACAGAATTTGCATCGAGCTATTGGTCTGATAAGTAGAGTGTTCGCCAATAGTCCAGGGTTCAATCCCAGGTCGAGTCATACCAAAGACTCAAAAAATTGTACTTGATGCCGGAATCCAGGGAATAGAGTAGCACCCTCCCCTACACCTCGGTGTAGTAGCAATTGAAAAGGGAGCCTTCAGGTTACCCTCGACCACGGTCACTAACTTTACTGTGTTTTAGAATTGTTTTTAAAGGACACAGAAAAGGTGAAAAGCAGACAAACCACACGAGCATTATATATATGTAGATATATTTGTTTTTTAATGGTATTTCAAACTTTTTGGGTTATTTAATGTCAAATTCATCATTTTAGACGGACAGTAGTGATACTATTTAACCCACAGATCGGAGGATAAAAAGGTTCATATCTTTCCTAAGTGTATTTGTCCGACAGTGAACATAACGCTTCTGGAGTTCGAACCCGCTTACTACAATCCCACAGTCCAGCACTTTAACCATTACATCACGAGGTCACCCCCTATATATATATATATATATATATATTTATATATATATATATATATATATATTAAAAGTGCATACGTACGGAAAAATGCCTCGAGAGGAAAAGAGAACGAAGAAAAGAAATAGCCCCCCCCCCCCTCAAAGGAACGAAAAAATTAAAACTTCTCAGAATGATGAGGTGGGGGCTGGGACAAAATTTGCGGGGAAAGTAAGTTAAAAAATTGTGTGTGTGTATTTTAACCTAACTAGGAACGTCGATATACCTGTAGTTCATTTTAAAATATAAGACCAAGCAGGGAGTGAATATTTGAAACCAGCCACAAATGTGTCGTTTCTTTCGTTGTAGGCGGAACTTTATAAGTCTGATGATGAAGGAAAAAAAAGCACCTTGTCAGGGTTTAAGGACGACGACGACAACAGAAATACAAAAAGAAAAGGTGATGCGTGTAGCAGCTCCTTCTGTTACATTCTCACACTGGGAGGTGGGGAAGAGGAGTCGGGGAGCTAGTAAAGATGATATTGGAACTATTAATTTAAGAGAAAATACCGACGGACCTCCTCCTCATACAAATGACCCTTACCCTGAGCCCATCGCTAACACCGGGTAACGCCTCGTTCTTTCCTTTGCTTTCTCAATACGCCGAACCGTATCTTAAGTTCTGCCTTGTTACACATTATTTTTCTTTAGTTATTTTATTCTTTATATACTCTCGTTTCGCCCCCTTTCATTTGTTCGTTCGTATAGCAGAATAAAGACCCTTAACGTTGGACGTTGTCGATACTGAGCTGGAGAAAAATACAAGTCTGAGGTAAATAAAAAGAAAAATTCTGTCTGAATTTCAGTTGAGTATTTTTACGTTGATTAAACTAGTCGGGCTATTGTCCTCATCTTAGTTTAGTCTGGTCTGTTATGGCATATCAACCATTTTGGGTTATTAAATGCCAAATCCTCTTTATACATCTATATTAAATATATGTTTTGGTTTAGTTGCGTTTTATGGCATATCAACAATTGTAGGTTATTTAATGCCAAATCCTCTTTTTACATATATATATTAAATATATGATTTGGTTGTGTTTGGTTTTATGGCATATCAACAATTATAGGTTATTTAAAGCCAGATCCTCTTTATACATATATAAGATATATAAGATTTGGTTTGGTTGGATTTTATGGCATATCAACAACTGTAGGTTATATAATGCCAAATCCTCTTTATACATATATATTAAATATGATTTTGTTTAGTTGGATTTTATGGCATATCAACTATCGTAGGTTATTTAATGCCAAATTCTCTGTATATTAAATATATTGATTTGGTTGGGTTTTATAGCATATCAACTATTGTAGGTTAATGTCAAATCTTTTTTATACATATATTAAAAATGATTCTAATTAAATTTTTGTTGATAAAATTACTATCGAACCTAGGCCCTTTTGGTCAGTTACATGGTTTCACTTATTTCTATATAATAAAAATAATTCTATCTAGTATTAATCATTTTCTACATCCAGTTGAATGTTTGCTGGTATTGCAATGTATCACAAACAATTAAAATATCCGTCATTTGTTTGCACAGTTGAATGAACAAATAGTTCTATTTCAAACAATTCATTTTAGAATGTCAAAAAGTTCTTTAAACAGGACCCTATCTGGTGCTACAACTTTGGCCAGAGAGGACCTTGGAGTGATGGCAATGAAGGGGTACTCAGCATTCTCCAGAATATCTCATATCAGATAATTTACTGGCATATCCAGAACCCCCATCCTCATCTTTGCTCTTGTCCAAAAGACACATCCCAATTATCTTTTTTATCGTTCAAAGAGTTTGGAATTAAACACTTTTATGAAGGCTCGCACGTATCCTGTGTGACGTTGAACTGCATACTGTGACGAGGCTCCACGTCTAGAGATTGAAAAGAGTGGATTACATATTTATGTCCATTACTCCAAAGTATAGTCTGATCTTGACTGGTTTTACCTTTTAAATTCCCATCAATAGATTTCTTGAAAATGATTAGTGCTGGATAGGAATGCTTGAAGCTATATAACTGTGTAAAATATTTGATGGTTGGTTTCTTTGTTTAATAGCATATCAACCTTTGTAGGCTATATAATGCCAAAGCCATCTCCTACAAGAACAGTAGTGGTACTATTTAACCCGTAGCTGGGAGGATAAGGGGGTTCATAACTTTCCCAAGGGTATTTGCCCAAAAGGGAACATAATAGCGCGACTGGAGTACAAACTCGCTTACTACGATCCCGCAGTCCATTGCTTTAACCATTACACCACAAGGACACCCCCGAAAAATATTTGTATTAGATAATACTTGAGACCATTCAACCCTACCCACAAATGACTGACTTAGGATAATTATTTTAAACCAGATAATTATACAAATTAAAGAATACCTGGAACCATACAAGTGCGAACAAATGATAAAAGACAAAAAAGTACAATGAAACATTCACAAAAAAAAAAAAAAAAAACAAAAAAAAAAAAATCAAATTTCGTCATTAAATAACCCATACTACTTAAATGTCGTTAAACAAATAAACCAAACCGTACACGTAGAGTAACGGTTATTTGCATTGGAAAAGGGAACAATGAGATGAGTTTAAAATCCTAGATGCGACTGTTTGCATTTCCCAGTCTTTGAAAGGAAAAAACGAATCTGTTTCTTCTACTGGGGTCTCCAGCCTTGGTAAGTCAGTCGGTCTAAGATTAAAATTTCAATTAAAAATCTGAGAAACGACCCAGAGAATCTGCAATACACAAGTTCACCACAAAAAGGATTGTAATACACAAGATTCATAATTGGAGCCTCAACATCAGATACATCCTAAGAGACAAATCCTTCGGTGGAAGACGCATTGTGTATTCTAAGCCTTTCCGAGAGGGAAGCTGAATGTGTGGATGCATAGAATGAAAGACTGAATTCAAGATCTGAAGAGACTTGTTCAGAGAATTATGGTACAGTGCTCATTTTTCTGTTAACAGCTCATCCACAAATTGTTGATGGTTTTATACAAGCCTACACCATTTTAAAGAAAATCTTCAGGGAATTTTGTAGATTACATCTTCAGCTGAATAATTGATTTGTCATATCTCCTAGGCACCTTCTCACACCAAACTTTATAAAAAAATTCTTCACACAGAATATATACAGTAATAATTTAGTTATTGAGTTAACGGTCCCTTTTGAAGAAAATTTCGACTGGGCATATCAGCGTAAGTTGGAAAAATATGAGGATCTGCGAGAACAATGTATAAGAAATGGCTTGATAACCAACGTATTTCCCATCGATGTCGGATGCCGAGGTTTCATTACTAACTCAACCTCCGCATACTTGACTAATTATGGACTTTCTCATCTGAAAAGAGGAAATGCATAAAAAGATCCAAGATAAGACTAACTGCATCAGTGTGGATATGGCAATTGCATAGAGTGACGACAATCCAACCAAGACTGGTGGTGTCGCGAGATACTGCAGAGGAGCTCTCAGTTAGTGGTAATGATGCTTTGACCTTGATACCATGCTTGAACCCGGAGTCATCATCTTATGAAAGCTTTGTTGAAAGCAATGCTGCTGTACAAGAATCAGTCATTGTAGGAACCTATGTATATTCAGATTAAATTCCGTTAAGTCATCAGATAGTTCCCAGAATGTTATATTCTTTTTACCAATTTTTCTGAATTCATCCCATTTAAAAAAATTTTTTTTTTACTCTATTACTGTTTAGGTATAAAGCAATTTTATTTAGATCTGCCTTGACAGTAAATTTCATGTTCGAGAAGACATCGAAAAAAGCCTACCATAATTTAAAATTCCAATTTTTTTATTTTTACAAGTTTTAATCTGATCTCTTCTTTCGAACAGCTGACCCTAATTTCTCTCTGCAGTTAATCTTTTACACTTTATTATTCTTGCACTTTTCAATCCCAACTTTTCATCTCTCCAACACGAATTCCAACCTTCATCGACTGGACCACATCCATCTTCTCTTTCCTCGGATCTTAAAGTAACGTGGGCGTGGAAAGAAACAGAGAAAGACCAGTCGACACGTGTTTATCACGAGACTAGCGCCCAACTAGGTGTCGTGAAACTATAGTACCACATACACCCCAATTTACATGTCTCCAAATAGAAGCCCAGGCCCGAGTACAATATTCTTTACGAGTTTTGTACATTTTTAAAACATTTTCGTCCTTTGAAATAAAATTACAAACGACCTAGAAAATCATTTCATTTTCCGTCGATACAATATACAAAATATGATTGTCATCTTTTACTCAATAAATCATGTGTTACAATAATAAATGCTAGCGACGTAATGATGCACATGAAAAATAAGATAATAAATGTTTTGCTGAGTCGTTACTGTGAAATTTAACCCCATGATTCTATCGACTCAAATATGATAATCCGATCAAACGGCTAATCTCACACACGGAGTCGGATTATCAGCTTTCAATAGTTTCTTCGTATTTAAAAACTGGATCAAGAGAGGTAACATTACAAATGCTTAGCCTCTTCATACACTAGTCATTTTCTTCCAATACTTAAAACGTTCCAGTAATTTAGCAAGGTAAATTTTGTGGTAAAACGTTCATGTACCCAAAGAAAGAAAAATGTTAACCTCCAGAAAACATGCTCTTATTTCTGGAGAATAAACTTATATTTTCTTTAATTAAATGCCAATGCTTCCTAGATAATTCAGGTAGTCTGCTGATCAAGGAAAAATTCATTACTCACAGATCATCTTTGATCCTAAGGTGGTAGTCTTTTTTAGGATCCAATCTATGGATCATATGTTTAAAAATCATTTGTATTCAATAGGAACATGAAACAAAACAGGCGCAAGTATACAAGATTATGTAAATATGAACATGATTCCCTCAACTCTTGGTATAAAATAATTTTAGACAGGTTTACATGCCGTTAGAATTAATGAATTCAAACCAAATCCAGCAAAAAATTAAACTATTTGGTCGGTCCTTATGTACTGTATAACCTGTCAAAATTGTATCAAAAATATTGAACTGAATAACAGTGTGCAAACAATAAATAATATTTGAAATCATCTAACAGTGTGCAAACAAATAAGCTCCAATTTATTAAGAAATAAATTTGCCTACAAGGTATTCACTTAAAAATCTATCCCGCATGTATAAAACAGGATTTGGTGTTAAATGACCACTAAAGGTTGACGTGCCATTAAAGCAAAGAGCATAACCAAATATCGAGTAACTGGTTCAAATACCGAATGAATTTTACTGATTTTTTGTTGGTGACAGTAAAATCAGACTTTATATTGTCTTGTTTTCTTTTGCCGCCATTTAAGTTTTTTTTTAATTATTGCATAATAATGTTGTAGAGTCTTAATACAAATACAAGCAAACTCAAATAAAGAGGCGAACTCTGTTGTTCAGGTACGAACTGTTTATTAACTTCTGAGTTCAGTTCTTCGACACGAGGAGAGAGATACAATTCTTAAAAGTCTTTCGTAATCATACTATGCTAACAACACCTCCATCGTTCGGCCCATCTCGTGGTGTTTTAGATCTCAATTCATCTTCGCTGGTCGGGACCCGAAAAACTTAACCGCCGCCGCAACGGTAGAGAACTCAATTCTCTATGCCCCAATGACAGACTCAATTGTCTGCCTGCATGGTCGAAAGTCAAATCCCCAACACTATGGTCGGAACTCAACTCAATGGCAGAGAACTCCATTCTCTACCCCAATGGCAGAAGCTCAATTGTTTGCCTGCATGTTCAACAGTCAACTTCCAACTAACTCTTTCAAAATCTTCAAATACCCAGCCCATCTCTTCTGGGCATGACGTCATCCACACTCCAGCCCCATTTTCCTGTCAGAGGTTTATTATGACAATGGTGATAGTCGTATCCTTTGCGCGCCAGCGTAAACTGTACCCAATGCTATGCCCCTGAACTTAGAGCCGAATAGTTCAAAGCCCAATCAAACTGAATGATAAAACATAGTTAACGAAAAATGATTTATATGAAAAATCATTCCCTAATTATATAACAAAAACTATAATTTAAAGAACTGATGATATCAGTTTATATTATTGAGCAAAGCAAGAAATACGTATCTAAATTAGAGACGTTTCGGTTCAAAATTTTGCATATTGTATTACGAGCATCTTTACTAGATTTTTATAATCAGGCTCAACTGACAAATGTCTTTACAATTTGAGCAAGCTAAGAGGCAAACCAAGCCTTGATCCCTTCAAGCAGCTTACAAGTTTATAACATCCACATTACCGACCTAAAACAAAAGGTATCCCAATTCAAATCTAGGTTTTCTTTGGGAGGTATTTTCAGTCCTCCAAGTGTTCAGGCCTCTTTTGTCCAAGTTAATGCAAATAGCTATTTGAACCTGTTTCATTTGATCGTTTTTTGCTAAACTTTTGACATGTCGTAACGCAGTACATGTTAGCTAACAAAACAAATTTATTTAGTTGTCTACATTTCTCAGACGAAGCTTCATGATTTTTATCATTAAGGGTTTTCCGACTATTGTCTTCATCTTTATTGTTATTTCTACAATGTTTCGGCCGATATGTCCTCCAGCCTTAAGGTGTTTGTCGAACTCGGGAACCTCCACGGAACTTCGAACTACGTCCTTTATTGAATCCACGGGGTCACCTGTTCTGATTCTGTCTTGCTATAACCGGGTACAAGTGTTAAGTATTACTATATTGTTACTCGCCTGCAGTCAGAATTGAAACAGCAACCTCCAGATGATTGTCTCCTTAGAAGCTTAGGGAACCAATGACTACAACCGTTACGCTATGTGTCCTACTGGACAGTTCGGAGTGAATTTTTGGGACTTATATACTTAATGTTCTTACTTGACTAGGATTACTACTATTATGTATGATTTTTTACCTGTGCTCATATTCAGATTTTTTTTCCATCTAACCTTTTTAATTATCAGTTCCCATATTGTATTGATCTCTACACTTAGTCTACTCAGCATGTCATTTGAGCCCAACATATGTGCTGATTCCTTAAGGAGTCTAATCCTCCAAAGTTCAGCCAGTATAATGCACACTTTCTTTTATTCATAACTAGGAAAGGGAAAAGACCAATTCATGCCTTCCCGAAAGGCATTAACGTAAATTTGAATGCAAGCCGTCATTTAGGATATGAAAAAAAAAGACAAAAAAGTGAAAGAACAGAAAAACGGAGAGAAAAAGTAAAAACAAAATAAAAATAAAAAAAGTAGTCAGAAAAAAAAAAAAAAAAAAAATCAAGAACTTCCATTTGCTTGCAGTAAATCGTATTGCTTTTTTTGAATATCAGTATTACAGACTACGAAACTAAGTTATATATGACCTACAATTTCATATTTGTCTGGTTACAATGTTCAACTGTCATGTGCTTCTCTGGGTAAAATAAACATTAAAGTTCTCCGATTGTGCGTGTATCTAGCGAGTAGCATTGAAATTTTCATATTATTCATTAACCGTCTGGGTTCATAAAACTGGAATTCAGACATTTTTCGCTGAATCTCAAGCAAACTTCCAGAAAATGATAGAGATATCTGGAAAGATCCTTATATTAGAAGATTCAATTAAGGCTTTAAAAAAAAAAAAAAAAAAAAAAAAGTCGGCTAAGTCTCCCTCAATGTTTTATCACCACCCTCGATATAAAAATATTTCTATCTAATACTATTAATTCATACACTATTAGGTTTCCTGTTTGGTTTGGTTTCTTTGTTTTTAATGGCATGTCAACTCTTTAGGTTATTTAATGCCAAAGCCATTCTCCTAGAAGAACAGTAGTGGTACTATTTAACCCATAGCTGGGAGGATAAGGGGGTTCATACCTTTCCCAAGGTTTGGTTTCTTTGTTTAAATGGCATATCAACTCTTTAGGTTATTTAATGCCATTCTTCTAGAAGAACAGTAGTGGTACTGTTTAACCCATAGCTGGGAGGATAAGGGGGTTCATACCTTTCCCAAGGGTATTTGCCCGAAAGTGAACGTAATAGCGCGACTGGAGTACGAACTCGCGTAGTACGATTACGCAGTCCATCGCTTTAACCATTACACCACGAGGAAACCCCCCGATTCCTGTTTGATAATCATTTGTTTGCAGAGTTGAATGGTTCCAAGTGTTTATAAAACCAAAAACTGGCAAGTATTTATATGTTTTAAAGTTACGAATAATTCTTTGTAAACAATTAGTTTCAAATATATCAATACGAATAATTTGCATAGTGGTAAATAGCATCATTTTTTCTTATATAATACTAAATTTCCGAACAACTATTTAAACATAAGATGGGATTTTAACAGGTACTACGATTCTGGGTCAAAGTGGACGTGTAAGTAATAATAATGAAAGCAGTACTCCATACGCTCCAGAGGTCAAGAATTGAAACTTCACCACCCGAAGCAGTTTGAGGATGAAGTCAATATATCTTATGCGGCATTTCGATGTACCAGTGTTCTGTAATCAATGAATCCAAAAAAAGGGTTGCTGTTTCTACGAGAGGCCTTCACCGTTACAAACAAATCACTTTTTTTGTTCCTTTCCTAAGTATTAAGTTATATATATATATATATATATATATATATATATATATATATATATATATATATATATATACCCAACCCCTCCGCTTGGGCAGGATAAAAGACAAGGTCAATTTTTTTAAAGTGGAGTTTAACAGGTTCGAATTCAGAGTTTTCCTTCTCCTAGACTAGTTGCCTTACCAAGGCTGAAGAACCTAGTCTGTCCTACTATTTACCCATAGCTGGAGGGAGAATAATTGGATTCATACCTTTCCAAGGGTATTAGTGCTACGTGAAATGTAATCAGTCTCGTTCAGTTATATATAAGTAAAGTTGGCGACGATTGTCGAGCGTGACGCAAAGGCTCCCTTTTCAATAGCTACAACACCGAGGTGTAGGGGAGGGTGCTACTGCATTCCCTGGATTGCTCCACTTTACCCTTGAGCCTTACCTTATAGTACTGAGTGCTAAGCAAGGCGGCATCAAGTTCTATTTTTTGAGTCTTTGGTATGACTCGACCTGGTATTGAGCCCTGGTCTCCCGGACTATTGGTAAACATTCTACTCATTAGGCCAATGCCCCCAAACAAATACGCAGTGATATTATATATATATATATATATACACCCCAACACAAATATACAAACTATATACAAATACAGTGTGAGATATATATATATATATATATATATATATATATATATATATATACACACACTAAAACCAACACACAAGCTATATACAACCAAACGATTTTAGTTAATTTGCTGAACATTATATGTATGTATATATATATATATATATATATATATATATATATATATATATATACACACACACACATACACACACACACCCAGCACAAATACACAAACTATATATAAATATACAGTATGAGATTGTGTGTGTTATACGCGCACACACACATGCGTGCATGTGCGGACAGACACACACACAAATTAATCAGCACCAGCATTTTCTAAATACATTCTGCTGGTATATCATTGATAGTTTTTTCTTCGACTCTTCCACTCCACAATTCCCCATTTACACATAATACTAAATCGCTTGTAAACATTTTCTACCCATGTTGGGGGGGGGTGTATAGGGGATGGGGAACTGTGGCATCAGAAAAGGACCCTTACCCCGACCGTTAGCCGCCGCCAGGATTTTCCGTTACTAATCCTGTTATTAGTCAAGCGGGCAATTGTCCAAAACATTGGTCATCCATTGTTAGAATTTCTCACATTGTGCGGCAACCACAGACAGCGAGCAATTCACACATCTGATTTTACTATGAAACGAGAATAATGAAAAAGTAAACAAAAAAAAAATAGTACAAGCCTTGGAAAGTGGATATAGAATGAAAGACTATACTAGCACTTGAATCAGTACCACCGAAAGTTCCTCGTTTTTGGCGTCAATGCCGGCTCTTGTCGAGTACAGCCGTGTTAATAACAGCTCATCGCTGGCGACGTTCCCACACAACCTACCCTCAGTGCGGTTTTTTCTTTCTTTCTGTTGTTCAAGAGCTTCTTAGTCTAGACACCTCTTGGTAGGATTCCCATCATAAAATTGTATCCAAGTCTTCTATTCTTTAACTAACCACCATTATTTTCTCTTGTATTTCCGAAAAGATGACCAGTTCTCTCCCTATTTATATCGAATTAAAAATCTTAATCTGGAAAGCCAACCATTTGAAACCATTAACCTAATATTTTACTGTATAACATATGCTCCTTATTTGGAGGGAGCTTTGAAAATTCTGATTATATCTTCTACAGATTATTATATCCCCAACCGATATCCATAAAAAAAAACCCAGCGATGCCCTGTTTATGAAACTAAATTAGATATTATAATGAAACTCCAGTTCTGAAAAGTACGAACTATCCCTTTTATTGCAAATACTCCCAGGTCCACTGATCGTACCTGTTAGGGTTTAATCCGAGTCGAATATATTTGTAAAATTATTCGAATTTGATAGGAATACTTAATATCTCACATCAGCAACAAACTTACTTCACAAAAATTGTACGCATATAATGAACGTATAAACATCCCAGACGAGTTGACATGTCAACGCTTCAGTCAACATCAAAAGCCCAAAATGTCGGGCCAAGCGCCATTTTAAGATAAAACTTGGGCCCGATATTTACAAATGAGCATTAAATTACTACACATCGTAACGCTGAGAGTTTTGGCTCAAAAAAACAAAATCAACGAAGAATGCTTTCTAACAGGTCACCCATCTAAATACTGAACGGAGTCATCGCTCATTCACTTCGATAATTTAGCAGCAACTGGAAGTTTCAGCGTGACTTTAGTAAGAGTATACTAAGCGTATCCTTATTTACCCAACCCCTCCGCTCGGGCAGGATATGACACAAGGTCAATTTTTTAAGCGGAGTTTAACAGGTTTGAATTCAGAGTTTTCCTTCTCCTAGACTAGTAGCCTAACCAAGGCTGAAGAATCCAGTTTGCCCTACTATTTACCCATAGCTGGAGGGAGAATAATTGGATTCATACCTTTCCCAAGGGTATTAGTGTTTTGTTAAATGCAATCGGTCTCGTCCAGGATTTGAACTCGTGTCGTCGTGTCCATTTCCTACGACGATAACCATTACACCATGGGCACCTCCAAATGGGAGATGAGGGAAAAGAAAGGGGTATCGCCATTTTTGTTTGGTTTAGTATGGTTTCTTTGTTTAATGGCATATCAACTTTTATAGGTTATTTAGTGCCAAAGCCATCCTTCAAGAAGGACAGTAGTGATACTATTTAACCCATAGCTTGGAGGATAATATATATATATATATATATATATATATATATATTATATATATATATATATATGTGTGTGTGTGTTTAATGCTAAATTCATTCTTCTAGAAGAATGGTATTGGTACTGTTTAACCCATAGCTGAGAGAGTAAGGGGGTTCATAACTTTCAGACAAATACCCTTGGGAAAGGTAACTTGACGCGACGCGAGTTCGAACTCGCTTACCACGATTCCATAGTCCATCGCTTTAGCCGGTACACCAGGGTAGAACACCCCCAATTTATGTGGGGTTATTTTCATATACAGAATGCGAATTTTAGTAGCACATAGATGTATATATACGGAGATAACTAAGTGGATGATCATGTTTTGAAGGAGAGAAAGACAAACACTACCAAATAAAATAAACTGCTTCAGCCGAAATTCGAACGCAGAATTTTAGATTCCACCATTAGATCTGTTAACTGTAGCCCAACTTCTTATGTTAATTTTGATTTAATTCGCTCTTCAATTTCTTTGATTGGCTAGCTTAAATCAGAGAAACAACATAGGCTTCCGCACTTTTCGGCAAACAGAATATTATTGCCATACCGATTTCTTATTAACGTGTCCATTTCTAAGATATTACATGACGGTAGTTAATTCTGACCGTCCCTATTGACACAGTGAAGCTATTATCTCACCCCTTTCTTTTCTCTCATCTCCCATTTTGCTAACGGTGAAAAGCAAAGAATATTAATCATTGGACGAGTCAAACGTTTACGGTCAGCTACAAAAGCTAATCTGTCCGAGACGCAAGGAGATAGGCGTATCAAAGAATGTCTCAAAGGTTCGGATCATCCCTTCGGAGCAAAAGGGCACAGTCAGAAGCTGAGTGAAGCCGACACGGATTCAGTTGATCATTGATACACAAGGCCTGGGAAAATCTACTTTCACTTTCGCAGCGGTTCAAATACTTCGCAACGCGCTTCCGTATTTGTATTCAGTGAGTGTCGTTCTAACCTTGCAGGCATTACACTTGGGATTTACAGAATCCAAGAAACAGTTATGCACTAAGCTAACCCCATGGACTTTGGTCTAC
>OY757942.1:60129690-60272190 GCA_963585895.1 Sepioteuthis lessoniana | reverse complement strand
CACGTCTTATTTTACAATTGGATTTAATTCCATACTTTACTCATAACATTCTCGTCATCTCTCAAATTTAAGGACTCAATTAAAAAAAAAATTCTGCCTGTGTCTTGTTTGAGACGATATATCTCCTCTTGAGATATACATTATTGAACCAGACTGAACGAATTATTACGACGTAGAATTGTCACTGCTTTAGACTTTCTACAAATTCCTTTCACCTTACGAATTTGAAGAGTCCTTTTTAAAATGACCCTTGCCGTTATGTCAGAGGGGATCTCTATTGTTGGTTGTCATTTGATTTGAGACTTATATCGACTACTTCTAGATAATATTGTAACTTGCGCTAAGATGAAAGGAAATGTTTCTTTACATTGTGCTAAATCTTCATACATGTGCTAGCGAGCCTCCTTAAATTAGATGGTTTTATTTATTTATATTAAGAGAGTATTCCCCCATGGTCCGGGAGATCTGGGTTCAATCCCAGGTCGGGTCATACCAAAGACTTTAAAATACCTTTTTTCTTAACACTCAGCAATATAAGGTATGTATCAAGGGTAAAGTGGAGCAATCCAGGGAAAGGAATAGCGCCCTCCCCTACAGTTCAGTGTAGTAGCTATCGAAAAGGGAGCCTTCAAGTCACCCTAACTTCATACGAAATCCTTGATTTAGAAATTGGAAAATTTTTTTTTAAAACTGGAAAATAAAAATCAAATGTTGCTCTTGTTTGAGACTTGAGTTTTATCTGCAAAACTATATTTCAGTTACCGTCGTTGTAAATGTACACGTCGGACCGATTTCAAGTTCTAGACGAGGCTGTTTGCATTTCACATTGCGCTAATAACCCTGGAAAAGGTATACATCCAACTATTCTCTCTCCAGCTATGGGTAAATAGTAGGGCAGACTGTGTTATTTAACCTTGGTATGGAAACCCGTCGAGAAGGAAAACTGAGTTAAAACCTGTTAAACTCCGCTTAAAATTACCTTGCATCATATCCTGCTCATGTGGAGGGCTTGCTAAATACATGTTTTATTTTAAAAAATTACTAAGAAATAGGATATAGATACAGCTTTCAAAGAAAGTGATTTGAAAAGATTTAGATCCGAGATTGATTTTTGGTACACGCATACATGAGCTTGATTAATAAACTGGTCTATTTGGCTACTGTCATGAGTATAATCCCTTGCTGGTGTCAAATGATTATGACCTCGTGCCTGACTTGACTGAACGAATAAATACAAAATCATTGGCCTTTAAATGTCAAAATGCATGACGATGAAGCCCTAATTTTATCAAACGCCTCTATTAAACAAGACTGCATTAAATGTAATATTGTTTAGTCAAAGGATTAGAATGACAGAAGCGTTTACATGACGCCGGTCAAAACCACAAAAGCAAAATCCCAACCGCATGGAAGCTTATACGTGACCCTTAGACCTAACGAATCATAAACGCTGGCTGATTTTCGTTCACGCACCGCCAAGAATTCTTGACGTGTTTAACATAATATCCTGACGACTCCCTAAATGCGACAATATTTACATTCTTTACTTCTTCGTGGCACTATTTTACCGCCTTCATATTGGCAGTCTTAACCAAGATAGCAATAAACAAAATGTTAATTTCAGTAAAAATAATTACTTGCTCCTGAATGTTGATGTTTTTAACGATATATCAACCTTTGTGGGTTATTTACTGCCCAATCCTGTTTATACATATATTAGATATGTAAAATTTGTACACAAATAATTTGTAGTTAACATTTAAATGGTTTCAAGTATTCCAATCTAACTTTAGTAATTTTATTCGTCTTTATTCGAGTGCGCTCAGTCAAGTGATTTCAGGTTTTACTCTCATTTTTAACATCAGTCATTTGTTTTCACAGTTACGTAAATGGCTACATATATAATTCGTGAGTGAATAGTTTGTAGTTTATCTTATTCTAAAAAGGAATTAGAACTCTTGTTTCCACACAAGTATTGCTATATTTTCTCACCCACCAACCATTTTTCATACGTTTGGGTACCTCGCTTTCTTTAATGATTTGCAAGATAGACGAGCAGACCACTATTAGAGAGTTCTGCTGTTATTGGGTGCTCCATATTAATGGCTTTGTGCTAAACTAAAATTTGTAAAGGACTGCGTTTTTACTGAGGCGTACTTAGCCTAACGGTTATCATCGTTAGAAATGGAATAGAGGAGGCTGTTTGCGATTATTTTATGCTAATTCTCTTGGGAAAGGCATGAATCCATCTGTTCTTCCCCTACCACATATGAATATATAAAATGAAGATGCTCGCGGAGTAATGGTCATCGTCGTAAAAAAATGGACAAGCTGACAATTGTTCAAATCATGGACGAGACTGTTTGCATTTCTTATGGCCAGAGGGGAAGGTCTACTCAAGAAAAACCGAATTCAAACCAGTTAAGTTGGGGGCAACCAGAAGGCTCCCTTTTCGATAGCTACTACACTGAGGTGTAGAAGAGGGCGCTTCTCCTTTCCCTTGATTGCTTCACTTTACCCTTGATACGTACCTTATATTGCTGAGTGTTAAAGAAGGAAGAATCAAGTACCATTTTTTAAGTCTTTGGAATGATATGATCAGGAATTGACCAGTTAAACTTCACTGAAAAAAAATTGACCTTGCGTCGCAACTTGCAGGTGCGGAAGTTTGGTTTCTTTGTTTAATGGCAAATCAACTCTTTTTAGGTTATTTAATGCCAAAGCCATTCTAGAAGAACAGTACTATTCCACCCATAGCTGGGAGGATAAGGGGGTTCATACCTTTCCCAAGGGTATTTGCCCGAAAGTGAACGTAATAGCACGACTGGAGTACGAACTCGCGTACTACGATTCTGCAGTCCATCGCTTTAACCATTACACCGCGAGGACACCCCCCACCAGGTGTGGAGGGGGTTGGTGAGTATGTATTATACTGATAGGTACATATATTCTTTCCCAGTTATGAATAAATAGTTGGACAGACGGGACTAACTGTGCATGGTTAGGCTGCTGGTCGTGTAGGAAAACTGACTTCAACACCGATTCACTCCTCGGGGCGGAGGGGTTGGGTAAATATGTATTTTGCTTAAGGATTTTTATTTTCCTGTTTCTTTTATTCTACTTTTTAAAAAAAATTTGTCTACCTCTTCAAACTATACCTTCTCTCTCTTATTTTGTGTCTCTTTCTGTGGTTTGGTCTTTCTTTCCAACCTTAGCGTTTTTCTTGTCTTCTTCCTCATTATTATCACTATTACCATCCTCTTACAAGGTCAAACAAAGCTTACCAAGCAAATCAAGCGAGAGAAAAGAAAAAGAAAAGATGCTACAATATGAAGAAGGAAGTTGGGGGAGGGAGACAATCAGCTGTTTTGCTCAAGAAAATGAAAGAAGCAAGCGGTCTTCGTTTTTGCTTCTATGGGATTTTCTTATGGTCTTTTTTTTCTCCTAAATATCTTACCTCTTTTTTTTTTCTTTTTAGTGTGTGTGTGTGTGTGTGTGGAGGGGATATTTTATTTCTCTGCCTATCCTGCAAGTTCCGATGCATGTTCGATTGAGGCGGGATTCGTGATACCATCGTACGCATACGCTTATTGATCCAGGCACGAGTTGGAATAGCGAAGCAAAAGCTGAAAGAGAATTTCAAGGGGTGGGTGGGGAAGTTTTGAGAAAAAGCTCACTGACGTTGGATAGTGATGGGTAAAAGTGTATTTCTGCTTTTAATTCAAATCCAGATGAGTGGGGGCGTTTGCTGTGGTGGTGGTGGCTGATGCCAACAATATGATTGGGTCGGTCAAAATGGTGTGTAGGGTTGCTAAATGATAGAAACAGAATGTACATGAGCACTGATACACAAGATACATGATCAGTGCAATCATACAAAACGACTCTTGCTCTAGCCGCCATGATTTGTGATCGATACGTCTTCGAGGTTTCTTTTGGTAAGCTCACAACTTCACTTCTCAGATCTAAGTGGCAAATTGAGTCAATATAAATGTACAAACTCACATTGGAAAAAGAAAAAAAAACACTTTGCCAAAGAGCTATCACCTTCACAACGAGCAGGATGTTATGCAATCATTTTTTTAACCGATAAAAGCTGATGTGATTTCCGATTGATTTTAACGGCATGTCAACACGTCTAGGGTTATTTATGCGCAGATGTTAGGGAATCATTTTCATTGTACGAATTGGATATATTTACCTTGGCCTAATGAGTTGAGTGTTCACCAATGAAGACTGGGATTCAATCCAAGGTCGAGTCATATCAATGACTATTAAAAAATTGTACTATGCCACCTTAACTCTCAGTATTAAAAAGGTAAGGATCAAGGATAAAGTGGAGGAATCCAGGGAATTGAATAGCGCCCTCCCCAACTTCTCGGTGTTCTAGCTATTGAAAAGGAAGCCTTAGGGTCACCCTCGATTAAGGTTGCCAACTTATACTTTTTTGTGATATGAAGTATTTGTGTCTATGACGATTTGTATGGAGATATGGTTTAAAGTATTCCTAAAACTAATAATTATAGCTTCTGTTGTTATAGGGTTTTAAGTAAATTATAATAATCATTAGCAGATAATTATAGCTTTAAGTAATTGTCTTTAATTGGAATCATTTTGAGATGAGTCTTCTTTAATCTGAGAATTAATTTATTGATTGCGGACTTTTTGTCCTCATCTTGGTAGTTTTTTGTGTTGTTTCTTCTTTCACTACGTTTCCAGGTGAGCATTGTCAGAAGATCGCGGTTTCAAATCCTACCCAAGCCGGGCAGAGGTTAACTTGGTCAAAAACGTGGTGCAATAGACAACAACAATGGAAGGCGGTAATTACTGGGGATACGGTTACAAGACTCATCATTCCTATCCGAGGTCACGGTAAATCACTTGAAGGCCAGAGGTGAAATTTGGCCAAAACGTAGTGAAAGAAATACAAAAAACTACCAAGATGAGGACAAAGAGTCCGCACTAAATAAAAAAATTAATTCTCGGCTTCAAGTAACTTCAAAATAATTAATAGTCGTATTGTTATATTTATATTGTTATATTTATTCCTTTCCATTTATATCGAATACAAATTTTTAAGATACCTAATCTATAGATGGAACCCTTGTAGGTACTACCCCACCAAGTCAGAGTGGACCAGGGAGTAATGACAATGAAGGAGTATTCCAAACTAAGCAGATCTCCAAGACCAGTACCTTCCCATCAAATGTATTTTAAAGTAGCACTCAGAACACTTTCACTCCTCAGTAAAAGATATGGTCAGTATATTCTAAGACGTAGCAATTAAATTCAGAACTTTCCTTCTTTAAGATTGGTTGCTAAAACAAGGCTAAACATCTCAATCTGCTTGACTATTTGCTCTTGGCTTTTGGGAGAATAGATGAAATCATGCGTGAGTTTAGACACAAACATCCTTGTCTAGAAATTGAACTAAGATTGCCGATTTTATTACCAGTGCTAAGTGTGCTAGAGAGTAAGATTTTGTTATGATTACCAAAAATCTTTATATGTGATTTGTTTAAAAGTTTTGTAGAGAACCAGCCTATTTTTTTAAAGAGTTGATAAAGAACAGCTTATTTATGTGCCTTAGGTCTTTCTAAAAAATATTCAGTATACAATTCAGTTATTTTTCCTTCTCTTTGACGAGTTTCCCAACCAAAGCTCTAGAAACTAGTCTGTCTTGTTTTAAGCATGAATAGAAGAGGAGAAAAGGTTGGGAGTAGTTTGGTTTGGTTTCTTTGTTTAATAGCATATCAACTCTTTAGGTTATTTAACGCCAAAGCCATTCTCCTAGAAGAACAGTAGTGGTATTATTTAATCTGGAGCTGGGAGGATAAGGGGGTTCATACCTTTCCCAAGGGTATTTGCCCGAAAGTGAACGTAATAGCACGACTGGAGTACGAACTCGCGTACTACGATTCCGCAGTCCATTACCTTAACCATTACACCACGAGGACACTCTGGTTGGGAGTAGTGTTTTGTGGCATATCAACACCTATGAATTAATTCCAAATCCTGTACTGTTTTATGATTTGCTAACGAATAGTTCGTAGGTACCTTTATTTTAAAAGCTAATTTGATTGGACATATTTAAATGTTTTCAAGTATTTCTAGCATTTAATTTTATTCAATATTAATCATTGGTTTTCACACAAATCGTTTCAAGTATTGCTATTCAAAATTAGCAATTCGATTTGTTCTTTGGTGTTGATTTGTTTGTTTTACGGCATGTCAACCTTTTTCAGGTTATTTACACCAAATTAAATTTCAAAAAATTCAGTTTAGTATAAGCATAGTTTTTGTTCACAGTTAAATGTCAAAACAGTTCTATATCAAACAATTCAGTTTAGCATATGTATTCAGTTTAGCATATGTATTCAGTTTAGTTCAATTTGACCATAGATAGGACCCTATTAAGTGCTACAACTCTAGGCCAGAATGGACCTGGGAGCAATGGCAATGAAAGGACACTCTGCATTCCCCAAAACTCCAGCATTACTGAAACTTCACCATCTGGTTGTTTAGTGTCAGGTCCAGGAGACTTGTTAGGGAGGTCTTAATCCTCTGCAGAGATGCAGTCGATGTATTCTACAGCCCCAACCGACTGGGCAAGGTGGTTTAGTAACATACCCAGGAAACTCTTTGGAGAAGTATCCCCCCCCCACCTCAGCAGACTGGACAATCAATTTATTTGTATTAGATAGGCATGTTTGATAATTTGCACTCAGCTGTTTTAACGAATTAATGATAATTCTTAGTAAAGGACTGAACAGAGTGGATCTGGGAGTAATGACAATGAAGGTGGGATTGAATATACGCAAACTCTGGAAACCTGACCATCAGATACAGTTTAGCGTTATACTCAATCATTGTGGGTTTTTCCGACGCCAAAGGTGAAATTATATAAACACACACGTGTGTGTGTGTGCATACATACGCGCGCGTGTGTATGTGTGTGTATATATATATATATATATATATATATATATATATACACACACACACACAGAAAAAGATATCATGTATTAACTCACGGTGTGTGTAATATATGTATTACACACACCTACCTATACATATATAAGGGTGTCCTCGTGGTGTAATGGTTAAAGCGATGAACTGCGGAATCGTAGTACGCGAGTTCGTACTCCAGTCGCGCTATTACGTTCACTTTCGGGCAAATACCCTTGGGAAAGGTATGAACCCCCTTATTCTCCCTCCAGCTATGGGTAAATAGTAGGACGGACTAGGTTCTTCAGCCTTGGTGAGGCGACTAGTCTAGGAGAAGG
This sequence comes from Sepioteuthis lessoniana, assembly GCA_963585895.1. Taxonomy (NCBI): domain Eukaryota; kingdom Metazoa; phylum Mollusca; class Cephalopoda; order Myopsida; family Loliginidae; genus Sepioteuthis; species Sepioteuthis lessoniana. The sequence continues at coordinate 60,264,904 of OY757942.1, read as the reverse complement.
AAAACTCTGAATTCAAACCTGTTAAACTCCGCTTAAAAAATGACCTTGTGTCATATCCTGCGCGAGCGGAGGGGTTGGTAAATAGTACCTATACATATATAAACACACACCCGGTATTTCTCTCTACACAGTTGCATATAGATAGATCTCGAGGCAACACAACTGTTTGATTCCATACACAGAGAAAGGACTGGGTAAAACCTGTCATAGCCGTAATTATGCCCGAAAGAAACATGAAAGTCAATGTTCGCTCACCGGATGGAGACAGACATCTTCGACATTGTTGCTGGAGCTCTGCAAGGAGATATTTCCACCCTATCCGCTTGTTATTGGCCTAGACTATGTACTTCAAACGTCTAATAAAAATGGCTTTACACTAAAGACAAAAAAAAAAAAAAAAAAAAAAAAAGTAGACTATATCACGCAAACACTATAATGGACCTAGACTATGCAGATGTGGCACTTCTTGCAAATACACCTGCCCAAGTCGAATCCCTCTTGCAGAGAAGGAGCAGGCAACCTTGGTCTCTACGTGAACACCAACAAAATGAGTATGCGTTTTTTCGAGAAGGATTCATCTCTACTCTTAAAGGCGGTTCTCTAAAATTAGTCGACAATTTCACGTACCTCGGCAGCAGCGCTTCATCGACTGAAAGTGATGCCAATATTCGCCTAACGATGGTGTGGGACAGCTGTCAATAGGCTATCGATCATATGGAAGTCTGATCCCTCCGATAAAAGAAAAAAAAACAGGAATTCATCCAAGTAGCCGTTGTCTCAGCAATACTCTATGGACGCACCACAAGGCTGTTGACAAAACGCGTCGAGAAGCTCGGTGAGAACTGGACGAAAATACGTGTTATATTGAACAGATCTTTAAAAAAAAAACAAAACAAAATAAACAAAAAAAAACGAAAATTGCACGGCCACTGACCCCCATCACTAAAACCATCCAAGACGAACAAGACATGTGGGACACTAGAAAAACAATGAAACTCTTATAAACGACATCTATGGACCCTTACACATGGACGTACCAGTGTTGGTAGACGAGCAAGAATGTACCTACCACAGCTCTGCGTAGACTCAGCATGTAGTTAAGAGGACCTACCGGGGGCGATGAATGATAGGGACGGATGAGAGAAAGAATCTAGGAAATCCATGCTCGCTGTACGACTGGATGAGATATATATACACACACAGTCGTGTCTATATACACACATCACAGGTGCTAAAATTATATACAATATATCGAAACAATCCTTTGTTGCTTAATCTAGCATTTCTCGACAAGTTAAAAATTTTACTGTTTAAAAAATAAAAGAATCTAACAAATTTATTTATTGCATATTTCGCTCCGCCTCTTTGTTATAAAAAGGTAAATTTATTAGCCGCATCTTTTCAGCCACTCGATAAATAAATCATGAAAATTGGTCTTAATGACTGTTCGACACAAAAACTTCACTTATATATAAGCAAATTCTGTCTGTGCGTGCGCTAGATTGGATACCCTCAATGTAAGTAAAAAAAGGGAAAGTTGGTGACCGTTGTCGAGGGTGACTAGAAGCTCCCTTTTCGATAGCTACTACACCAAAGTGTCAAATCTTAGCAAAAAGCTTAGTAAATTACAATTTAAGTTATCAGTCATTTGTTTGTACATTGTTAAATGGTTATATATATCTCATTTGTTTGTGGATAGTTTGTAGGTATATCTATTTTTGAAAAGTTAGAGAATTTGTAAGCACAAAGATGGTTTCAAGTGTCCTTGTGGGTAGAGTGTTCGCCAAAAGTCCGGGAGACTGGGGTTCAATCCAAGGTCGTGTCATACCAAAGACTTTAAAAATGGTACTTGATACCTCCTTGCTTAACACTCAGCAATATAATGTACATATCAAGGGTAAAATGGAGCAATCCAGGGAAAGGAGTAGCGCTCTCCCCTACATATCAGTGTAGTAGATATTGAAAAGGGAGCCATCTGGTCGCCCTCGACTACGGTCGCCAACTTTACTTACAATTCAATATTATTCGATCATTTGTAAACTGAAGTGTTTCCAAGTATTGGTATGTAATAGCAATAATTCTATTTTTGCACACAAACGGTCTCAAGCATTCTTATCAAGCACAAATAATTCTATAAACTGGTTTATTTTTATGGCATATCAACCATCATTGGTTATTTAATGCAAAATCCTGTCTTTGAAAATGTTAAATATGATTCATAAACCTATTTTGTAGATACACACTGTAAAATGATCGAACAGTTCTATTTCTATCAATTCAATTTTCCATAAGTAAGCAAAAGTAAAGTTATCCCAAGTATTGCCATGTCTCTCTAACAATTCAAAATCAGTCACTTGTTTACACATAGTTAAATGATAAAACAGTTCTATTTCAAACAATTCAATTCAATTCAAATGTAATAGTTCAATTTGACCCATAGATAAGACTCCATCAAGTGATACCAATCCGGGATAGAGAGGACTGGAATCAATAGGAATGAAGAGGAACTCTACATTCCCTAAAATTCCAACATTATAGAAGCCTCACCAGTGAGCAGTTTTATTGGCTCACACTTAAATGGTTTCCAGTTTTAAAATGTGACACTAACCATTCAAATCAATGTAAAAAATTATTGGTATTTTTATTCATTCATTTGATTTATCACCTGAAAATTGGGATGTCAATTCTTTTTCTCGATGGGATGTATGAATATTAGTTTTCTCTTTCCACCTTGGTGAGGCGACTAGTCTAGGAGAAGGAAAACTAAAGTCAAACCTGTTAAACTCCGCTTAAAAATTGACCTTGTATCATATCCTGCCCGAGCGGAGGGGTTGGTAAATATGATAATAGCCTTTTAAATAATGAAAATAGGTATATCAAAGTTACTTTAAAGTCTAAGCTAATAGTGTTGCCAAGAAGCTAATTTTGGCTGACTATCGCGAATTTTAAAGCTATATATAGTATAAAAGACGCAGGTAAATTTTAAGATATTTTTAGTAAAAGAAAAAAAAAGTGCGTCAAATACGGCTATAATAATCCTTAGTAAACAAATATAACGTCAAGTCACTATTCTCAATACAAATAATTTAGTTATGTGGTTTAAACAAATAATAAGCCTAAGTAAACAATTCCAGCCGCTTCAAGTCACTATTCTCAGAATAATTTAGTTATACATATTTACCCAACCCCTCCGCTCGGGCAGGATATGACACAAGGTCAATTTTTAAGCGGAGTTTAACAGGTTTGAATTCAGATTTTTCCTTCTCCTAGACTAGTTGTCTCACCAAGTCTGAAGAACCTAGTCTGTCCTACTATTTACCCATAGCTGGAGGGAGAATAATTGGATTCATACCTTTTCCAAGGGTATTAGTGCTATGTGAAATGCAATCAGCCTCGTCCAGGATTTGAACTCGTGTCGCCGTGTCCATTGCCTACGACGATGACCATTACGCTACGGGCACAGGGATTTTACTAGAATTCATATCCATCCACCATAACTCAGTTACTGAGTTAATACCCATAAGAGACAAAAATATGTGAATTGATGGTTAAAGGAGAAACATCACTGATCAAGAAAGATTCATGAGTGGTGTTGTGGTTAACGTACTAGACTGCAACATCTTAAATTCTCACTCCGAATACGCTATTTCGTATTCTTTGGTTATTCTCACTCCGAATACGCTATTTCGTATTCTTTGGTTATTTAATGCCAAAGACAGCCATGTACAAAAAAAGAGTAAGGTGGGATTACCCTTGGGAAAAGGGTAATCCCACCTTACTCTTTTTTGTACATGGCTGTCTTTGGCATTAAATAACCAACTAAGGTTGATATATCATTAAACACAAAAACCGAAACCAAATCAGAAATCCGAAAAATAAATCTCCACCCCAAGCAACTACGGACCGATAATGTGTTTACCCAAGATGTGGAAGATCCTAACTGTACAAATAAGAGAAAGAGGTATTACTCGTTTAAAAGCCAAGGACTATTTCCTGAAAAACTGAAAGGACGTCGTAAAAGAGAAAATAAATAGATGACCTATTACATATAGATAAGCACATTTTAAAGAAAGGGAAAATATGAAAAGGAAAATGCAGCTACAGTATAGATTGACTACAAATTACATAGGTAACAAACACCCAACCGAATCGGATTGTGTGTGTGTGTGTGTGTGTGTTAGACATGCAAGCATAGAAATGTTGTTCACATTTCTCACTATTTAGTCTTGAATACGTTTTTATCGACTGTTCAAGCAAAAACATTTCGTAAAAGATCCTATTTGGCGACACAATAAACAAACAACTATTTTTCTCGGCTTTTCGTAAAAAGTGAACCAATGATTATTCTCTTTATAGTCGTTCACGACCTATTTTTTCTATTCAATAAAAAATTGATTTTCATATTTGTAGGTTGAATAACGAAAAGAAATAATTTGCTTGTATCACGTTAATTTAAATCATTTCGACATGTCTTTTGACAAAATCTTTTATTCATATTAAATTCAGAACATCATTATTCAGTCGTCCAAGTACTTTCCCTCATTTTCTTCTCTGCCTACACCCCACCTTTTAACTAAATTGTCCACATTTTAGGTTGATACATCTTACGCGATATACATATATACACAAGGTCATAAAAAGTACGAGGGACATACGATAAGTTTCAAGACTTTTTTCGTATGGGCATTTAAAATTGTCAAAGACTCTTGAAAATTCAGTATGTTATTGCTATACATCATATGAAATGACTGACTAATTTTTATGATTTTAGGTTCAAATCAACAGCTACAGCAGGAATTGGAATACACCCAACTAAAGCCTCATTGTCACAGCTGGTGAATTTCAAAAATGCAATCTGGACTTTAGAAGAACGATATGCAATAAAATTGTTTTAAACTTGGAAAAAATGCCACAGAAACGTATGGAATGCTTCAGACTGCTTTTGGAGCATCTTGCATGAATCGAGCATCAGTTTTTGAGTCGCATAAGAGATTCAAGAAAGGCAGGAAGTCTGCGAGATTAGAATTGATCGGCCAAATAAAGAATTTCATGGATAAGGACAATAAGTTCACAGTTTGATGTCAGTGTGGGAAATGTACACAGTTATTCGCGAGGAAGTGAAGATGCGGAAGATTTGCGCGAATTTTGTCCCAAAGGTGCTCAGTGAAGATCCATCCTTGTCAGTGATTATTTGACCAAGATGAGCATCAAGACAGTTCCTCAGCCTCCCTACAGTCTAGACCTTGCTCCTTGTGACTTTTGCTTATTCCCTAAGCTCAGAGGCTGTCGTTATAAGACAATTGAGGAGATAAAAGGGGCTGTGGCGAAGGCCATTGACACGCTCACACAAGAGGACTTCCACGGGGCGTTCCAGAAGTTGTTGGAACGGTACAACAAGGGCATTGCAGCCGGAGGAGATTGCTTCGAAGGAGACTAGAGTTTCATGTGTGTACTATCAATAAAAGTACCCATACGAAAAAAGTCTGGAAACTTATCGTATGCTCATCGTAACGAGACTATCTTTGAATTTTCTTTAAATATGATGTGTGCACAGAATAGCAACTTACAAACATTTAATTGTATGGTACAAGTGAACATGGTAGCTCCATCACACATATTTTACCATTTTCTTTTTTATTTCAGTGATGATCATGAATTTGCCTAGATGTCTTTTAAGAGGGGTGAATCTACTTACTACACAGCCTTTTTACACTCATTTCATGATACCTCTTTGCTGGCTGGTGAGTTTTATATGATGTCGATCCTTGTTGGATTATTTCAAAGTCAGCTGAACAATTATCGGTGGTGGTGTCCTCGTGGTGTAATGGTTAAAGCGATGGACTGCGGAATCGTAGAAAGCGAGTTCGTACTCCAGTCAAGCTATTAGATTCACTTTTGGACAAATATCCTTGGGAAAAGTATGAACCCCCCTATCCTCCCAGCTATGGGTTTAATTGTACCACTGCTGTTCTTCTAGGAGAATAGCTTTGGCATTAAATAACCTACAAAAGGTTGATATGCCATTAAACAAAGAAACCAAACCAGCCTCTTATTACTTAGAATATCTGGAATCTTTATTTTTGCCCCAATTCTTAAAATGATACAAAGGTTGATATGCCATTAAATAAAATAAACCAACCAACAATTATAGTCTCAGATTATATACAGTATGAAAATGTATCTTCCCAATCATTTCAAACCGATAACCACTTCATACTTAGTTGAACTATTAATGTTTTAAGAGTGAATTAATGTTATTCGCAATAATTTTAAATATTTCAGATTATTTAACCCATACATGAGAGTGACAGGTACAACCACTTAGGGTCTGAATGAACCCCCGGCGGGTAATAGCAATGGGAGTTACTCAAAATTCATCAGAACACACCATCTGATACAGTTTAGCATCTTACTCAGGACAAAATTTAGATGGATTCGTATTGTTCTCCATAATTGTTAAAGTTAGCATTTTCACTCATAAAATGCTTTTAAGTGTGATTCACATTAACCCTTTTATTGCAGAGGGTAACTAGAAATGACCAAATATATTTAATACGTGAGGGTGAGATACAGTTCGCATTCCTTACATTCTGTTATTTAACCTTTTAAAACTTCAATGATTTGTAGTTAAATATACCGCGCTGAAAAGGTTAGACAATCTCAGAAACCATTTAGTTTTCTTTTCTTGCTAAAATTTACAGGTTAAGGGACGAAAATCTTAAATATTTAAAGTGTAATCGATGGATGTAAGTTTTAATTTTCTATCATAAAAATAATATTAAAAGTTAGAAAAGTTTCAGAAACGGTCAGTTTGTGATGAAACCTCCAGACAATTTTAACTTAAAAGGTTAGGGAACAAACGTCGGAATGATAAAAATCAAGCTTCGTCTCAACGTCATACAACTAGAATCTTTTTAGTTGTCTGACTTTATGAGAAGAAGCTTGATGATTTTTATCATTTAGGCGTTGATTCCCTAAGCTTCAAAGTGACAATCGTCTGGAGATTGTACTATCAATCCTGACTGCAGGTGAGTAACAATCCAAGATTACTTAACACTTGTACCTGATTAGGATTAACGGGATCAGAGCAAGCGACCCTCTATGATAATAGCCTTTTAAATAATGAAAATAGGTATATCAAAGTTACTTTAAAGTCTAAGCTAATAGTGTTGCCAAAAGCTAATTTTGGCTGACTATCGCGAATTTTAAAGCTATATATGGTATAAAAGACGCAGGTAAATTTTAAGATATTTTTAGTAAAAAAAAAAGAAAAAAAAAGTGCATCTTACATGCTGTCAAATACGGTTATAATAATCCTTAGTAAACAAATATAACGTCAAGTCACTATTCTCAATACAAATAATTTAGTTATGTGGTTTAAACAAATAATAAGCCTAAGTAAACAATTCCAGCCGCTTCAAGTCACTATTCTCAGAATAATTTAGTTATACATATTTACCTAACTCCTCCGCTAAGGCAGGATATGACACAAGGTCAATTTTTAAGCAGAGTTTAACAGGTTTCGATTCAGAGTTTTCTTCTCCTAGACTAGTTCCCTCACCAAAGCTGAAATACCCAGTCTGCCCTACTATCTACCCATAGCTGGGGGAGAATAATTGGATTCATACCTTTCCAAGGGTATTAGTGCTCCGTGAAATGCAATCAATCTCGTCCAGGATTTGAACCCGAGTCGCCGTGTTCATTTCCTACGACGATGATCATTACACCACGGGTACCTCCATATATATGTGTGTGTAACACTTTATATATAACACATGTATAACACCTTATCCTATCCTATTTACCAACCCCTCCGCTCGAGCAGGATATGACACAAGGCCAATTTTTAAGCAGAGTTTAACAGGTTTGAAGTCAGTTTTCCTTCTCCTAGACTAGTTCCCTCACCACGGTTGAAGAACTTAGTCCGTCCTACTATTTACCCATAGCTGGATTCATACCTTTCATACCAAGGGTATTTGTGCTATGTGAAATGCAATCAGTCTCGTCCAGGATTTGAACTAGTGTCACCGTGTCCATTTCCTACGACGATAACCATTACACTACGGGCACGGAATAATTAAGTCATATGCCATGAAGTATTCTGATTGAAGACAAATGATTTTCTGATAGGGTTCTATCTGTGAGTCAGATCTAACAACTGACAACTCCAAGCCAGAGTGAACCTGGGAGTCATGACAATGAAGGAGTACTCCCTACTCCTTAGATTTCAAGGAATTGATCCTCACGATCCTATCCAGGTAAATGTCATACCTAGGAGACCATTTTTTATGGGCGCTCTTACTTTTCTTCACCGTGCTATTCTGGACAAGGACCTGATTTTCTTTTCTAAACGTCTGCGAGTTGTATAAAACGGAATTGGAACGAAATTTTAATTGGAACAATATTTTAAACATTTTTGTTACTTATATTTAATTGAGGGTAAACTATGTGTCTATTGACAAATTCGATCAAATACCCACGAAAATCTATGATTGATGTGGAATAAATCTAAGAATTATGTATCGAGAAAAATCGATATTGAGATAAAATAAAAAAAAAGGAAAAAAAAACAAAAAACGAAATCTATCAATGAAAAGAATGCTTGCTTTCAAATACATTAATGGGAAAACAAAAAATTGGATCGTACTTCAGAGAAAAACGAGTAGAAAACGAAACGAAAGAAACGTTTGACTCCACCCATTAAAATGTAGTCATTGAGGTGGAAAAAATAAAAAACGAGCAGTTGACATGTTTAAAATGCTATAAAAATAACGTCCACTTTGTGAAATTCTCTAACAGTAAAAGCTTACGTCAAAAAGATACAGAACGCGAAATGGCTTTTGCGAAACGAAGCGAAAACAAAAAAATTAACCCCCACCCCTTCATCTAACAGTTCGATTCTTTCAAAAAAGGAGGCAGCTAAGATATATTAAAAGAGCCATTAAAATGCTGACGTTTAAGAGCGTTCTTTTTTCATTTTTTTTTTTTAATTTATAAAATGCTATGTACTCTTTACAGTTATTGTAATTGAAGGAAAAGAAAAGTTTTTAAAAACAAAGCTTTCATTCGATCTTTTTTTTTTAAATTTAGCACCCAATGCAGAGTAAATGATTTTCAAAAAATAACTCAGAAAAGATTTTTCTTCCAAGGTCGATACATTCATTGATAAATATTGAAAAGGCATATAAAACCGATTTCGTAGCAGATGTCAAAGCAAAAAAAATATTAAAGGGAAGGTATATATGTGTGTGTGTGTGTGTGTGTGTGTGACCATTTTTGAGGGATATCCTAGATAATTTTCAAATGTATTTAAGGAAATTTTATGTGAGAATTGTCAAAATAGCACGTTTAGAAAAAAAAAAAATCAATAGAATCTTTAGCAATAGAAGATACAGGTAATATTTCCCCCCAGAATCACAAACGTGAAATTTAACAGAAAAAAGCTGATTAACTGGAGACAATACAATTAGAGGGAGAAGAAGAAAGGACAGAAGTGGTCAAAAATGGACAAAAATAAGTGGGGTCACACTAAGCGGATGATTGGTTGGGTTGTAGAGCTTATCAACCTTTGTAGGTTATTTAATACCCAATCAATTTTTATACAAATAATCAGTTCTATTTCGAACAATTCAGTTTAGCATAAGTACACTTCTTAATCAAATATTTCTATTTCTAGCTATTCAGTTTAGTCAAAGAGTTCGAATTCAAACAATTCAATTTAGAATTATTATAGATTATTATAGAAACAGTTCTATTTTAAACAATTTTGTTTAGCGTAAGTACAGTTTCCATGTCAAAAACAGTTTCGTTTCTTACAATTTAGATCAGCATAAAAACGCAATTTAAATGTAAGTACAGTTTGTCAAAAGCAATTCTATTTTAAGCTATTCAGTTTAGCCAAAGTTTGCTTTGGTTGTTTGGGTTTTATAGCATATCAACCCTTGTAGGTTATTTAATGCCAAATCCTCTTTATACATATATGTTAAATATATGATTTGATTTGGTTGGGTTTTATGGCATATCAACCATTGTATGTTATTTAATGCCAAATCCTCTTTATACATATATATTAAATATATATGATTTGGTTGGGTTTTATGGCATATCAACCATTGTAGGTTATTTAATACCAAATCCTCTTTATACATATATATTAAATATATGATTTGGTTGGGTTGGGTTTTATGGCAAATCAACCATTTTAGGTTATTTAATGCCAAATCCTCTTTATACATATATATTAAATATATATGATTTGGTTGGGTTGGGTTTTATGGCATATCAACCCTTGTAGGTTATTTAATGCCAAATCCTCTTTATACATATATATTAAATATATCCGATTTGGTTGGGTTGGGTTTTATGGCAAATCAACCATTGGAGGTTATTTAATGTCATATCCATTTTTTATACAAAATCAGTTTTATTTCAAACAATTCAGCTTTGTATAAGTACGCAGTTTAAATGTATGTAAACAGTTTAATTGTCAAAAACATTTCTATTTCAACCTATTCAGTTTAGTCAAATAGTTCAACTAATTCAGTTTAGCATAAGTTCGCAGTTGAAATATCAAAACAGTTCTATTTCATGTAATTTAGGGTGCCACCACTCCGAGCCAAAGTGGACCTGGGAACGATGGCAATGAAGGAGTGCTCTGCATTCCCCAAAGTTCCAACATTACTGGAACCTCATCATATTGTTTAGAGTCAAATCCAGGACACTTGCTGAGAGGGTCTTACACCTCTGCAGAGGTTCAGTCGGTGCATTCTACAGCCCCAGCCGACTGGGCAACTAAGCGGGAGGGTAAAAGACAGGGAGGGGGCAGAAAGGGGACGGGAAAAGACAAAACAAGAGGGTGGTAAAACAAGAAAACAGAGGGTAAAAGACAACAATGGATAGAAAAGACCAAGGCAAAAGAGCAGGAGTGGGTGGGAGCTGCGGTGAAAAAGGAAAAAAAATATAGAAAACAGAAAAGGAAAGATCTGGAAGTGTCATTTAAAAAAAAGACTTTTTAGAGAAGTAAATAATTGTGTTAAAAGTTACTCCAGAAAAACAACCATCACTTCTTTTACGAAATGGTAACTGAAGATAAAAAAAATAGTGTAGAAATTGAAAAGTCCTACCTCAAAATATTAACACCGGTTAAAAATTGTGTGCTGGTAAAATTAGTCCAGAAATAAATTCCGCGATTTTCTGCCTAAAAAAGAAACAAAAAGAGTTTTTAAATGTTTAATTCCACAAAAATATTTTCTTACATAACACATGAGGTATGTCGACAAACCCTTGTTTTACACACACACACACACACAGGTTGTTCAGTTAATGAGTTTGTTGTTTTTTTTTAAGTAAATCTTTTCAAAATTTTTGCTATAAATGTAAACTGCATTGTTAGTAATTGTATTATCGTTAGAATTATCTTATTCGCCCCAAAATATTTGACTTGAGGATATTCAAAACGTCGAAAAATTAAACGAAGAACTGCTATCAAAGTTCCGTTAGTTTTGTTTTATGGTACATCAACCATTGTTGGTTATTTAATACCAAATCTATATATAAACAGTTCTATTTCAAACAATTCAGTTTAGTATAAATTTTTGTTTACGCACAGTTAAATGTAAAAACATTTCTAATTCTTCGGGGCCCGTGGGGCAGGGGATAGAGGAGTTGAGTCTCTACGGTTCCAGCAGAGCATTGTCAGAAGATAGCGGTTTCAAATCCTACCCAAGCCGGCCAGAGGTTTACTTGGTCAAAAACGTGGTACGATAGACAATTATGGAAGGCAGTAATTACTGGGGATACGGTTACAAGACTCATCATTCCTATCCAAGGTCGCGGTAAATCACCTGAAGAAGGCCAGAGGTGAAATTTGGCCGAAACGTAGTGAAAGAAGAAACAACACAAAAACTACCAAGATGAGGACAAAAAGTCCGCAACAAATAAAAAGTAATTCTCAGATTAAGAAGCCTCACCTCAAAATGATTCCAACTACAGACATTTACAAAAATTAATTCTCAAACAATTCAATTGACTAAATTTCTGAGACGAAGCTTGATGATTTTTATCATTAAGGGTTTTCGAACTATTGTCTTTATCTTTATTGTTATTTCCATCACGTTTCGGCCGATATATCCTCCGTCCTTCAAGTATTTGTCGAATTCTAAAACCGACACGGAACTTCGAACTACGTCCTTTATTGAATCCACAGGTGTCGCCTGTTCTGATTCCGTTAGCCATAACCGGGTACAAGTGTTAAGCATTGCTGTATTGTTACACGCCTGCAGTCAGGATTGAACCTACAACCTCAAGATGATTGTCCCCTTAGAAGTTTTAGGGAACCAACGCCTATAACTGTTACGCTATGTGTCCAGCAGGACGGAATAAGAACAGGCGACACCAGTGGATTCAATAAAAGGCGTAGTTCTAAGTTCCGTGTGGGTTCCAGAATTCGACAAACACTTGAAGGCTGGAGGACATATCGATCGAAATGTTGTGGAAATAAGACAATATTCCGAAAAAACCTCAAACCATTCAGTTTAGCGTAATAACAGTTTAGTTCTATTAGGCCCATAGATAGGGCCTTATCAGTTGCTACCACTCCGAGCCATAGTGGACCTAGGAGTGATGGCAGGTTCGTAGGTTATTTAATGGCAAAGTCATCCATCTAAAAGAATAGTAGTTGTACTATTAGGCCCATAGCAAGGAGGATAAGGGGGGTTGATACCTATACCAAGAGTATTTGTCCGAAAGTGAACGTAATAGCGCGACTGGTGTTCGAACTCGCTCACTACGATTACGCAGTCCAGCGGTTTAACCATTACACTACAAGGATAGCCCCATCACCAGGGATTTCTTTAAAAAATACAACCGCAAACTGTTTCCAATTGAAAACGCAGATAACATCCTAATTTATTGAATGACTCGTGTGTGTGTGTGTGTGTGTATATATTTATAAAATACACATAAGCTAACAGTTTTTTTAACTCTTCAATTAAATATTTGAGAACGTTTTTCTCTCGATTTTACAAACAATCTATCTTAATTGTCAATGAAGGAAATAATTCAATTTACGATCAATAGCTGGTTCAACAGATTGGGATCTGAGTGAATGTAGACCCACTATATAGGAAATCGCAAATTGAAGTATAAAAGAAAATTACAATCAAAGTGACTTTTTAAAACCAAGCCAACCAACCTCCTGTGATACTGGCTGAAAAATAATCGAAAATTTATGATGTTATTCTACTGATTTAAAATATCGAAGGAGAAATTAGCAAACCTTTACAAATAAGTTAAGCAACGATGATCCCAGTCAGTAGTTCGATGAATGATTACTTAATAACAGCAACATGAATCTGGCTAATAAAACAAAAGTCGAGCAGTTAAGCAATAATGACACTGTCCGGTACTTTGAAGGGAGACTTGACTGCATGTACCGTGTAAGCAATCTTATAAAAAATGCAAAACATGACACCGTTAAACTCATGCACTTTTGATCTGCATAGCGCCAGATGCAGTTGTTATACTGGTGTATTTTATCATCGACTCTGTTTTTCGTTCGAACCCATGTACAAAAAGTTCTAAATGCTGATTTTCAAGGTTTATTAGCATTTATTCTTCACTCAAAAGTGGGTGTTACATAGTTTCATTTATACTCAATGCGATATTGTTTAGCTGAAACTGGACTTGCAGTTGATTTATTTTCTGTCAGAATAAATCTAAGGACCTGTCTTAAAAGAAAGATCGTAAATCCCTGGTTTAGACAGAGACACATTCTCTCCGGGGCCCATTTGAATTTCGAGTTTTTCTTCTAGACCATTTGGTATCATCAAATTCGACTGACAGGACAGATTTCATCGACTCCTGCTCCATCTGTCCCTATCATATATAGCTCCTAGTCCTCCAAATTATATTCAGAGTCCTCACATAGTTGATATAAGTATATCTTTGCTGGTCGGCCAACACTGGCGCGTCCATGTAGAGAGGTCCATAGAAGAACGTAGTTTACAAGTTCAACTGATTCTTCGGCAGTGCTCCGCATATCTTGTTCTTACTTGGATGGTTTTAGAGATGGGAAGTTGGTGGCTGTACAGCTGCTATTTTGGGGGTGGGTGGTGTTGCATTCGTAATTCGTTCAAAACAGCACGTAGTTTTCTTCCATAGTTTTCGTTAAGCTTTTACTCCATCTCAAGCATCCATAGGATCAACAACATGTTAATAGTAGTCCATGACCCTGCTTGATTAATGTTGACATCACTTTCAGTAGAGGAGATATTGTTGCCGAAGTATGTGGATTCGTCGACTAATTTTTGTGGCCTGCCACTTAAATTATACATGGCTCTATCTCGTTGAGAACCTCCAGCTACTAGTTTGTGGTTATGTAGTAGGAATACAGCCGGTTGGTGAGTTTGCAAGAAGTGCTAGATCATCTGCGTAGACTGCGTCTACTATAGTTTTTGCCGGATATCGTCTGCTTCTTGCTTTTTTTGTTTAAAGCCATTTTCTTCTATTCGATGTATCAATTTCCGAAATACCTGGATAGTCTATGCTGAATATAAACACCTGAAGCTAGTTGCTGCACGAAATATAAAGAGCCAGTCTGCCCAACTATTAACCCATAGATGGAAAGAGAATAGTTGGCTTCGTATCTCAACGATATTAGAGTTACGTGAAATGCAAATAGTTAGATTTTGAATTTATAGCTAAGTCCACTTTTAAAGGCAAAAACCATTACATCAGGGGTGTTTTAATTAGACGAGCAAATCATGCAGGTAAAGAATGTGATTTTCGGATATATATATATATATATATATATATATTTTTTTTTTTCTTTTCTGTGGCAAATGCTGCCTAATGAGGAGAGCCTATTGTCTTTGCTTGGAGCACCCGTACAACAGAAATAGTTTAAGAAAAGGTGCTGAAATTTTGTAAAGGCTCTTGCTGACGAGTGAGCACAAAAACAATGACGAAACAAAATATCAGGTAAAAAGTTAAAAACACTAATCATACAAAAATAAAGTACAACATTTATTCAAAAAGGTAGCAATAAACAATTTTGCTCTCGATATATTTCTTATCGAGAGCAAAATTGTTTATTGCTACCTTTTTGAATAAATATAGTTTGAAAATATATTTAGTGAATAAAATAAAGCCATTTGTTATTTATCTTCCGGGGAAAATTATATTGAATCTAAATCGAGTAAAAAGCATAAGACGACTTTAAAAAATAGTGTACGCAGAACAAAGCCATTCTTTTCAAATCAAGAGATCAATAAATCGAAGAGAAATAAACAAAACGATGGTGAAAATTCAATCGATACATGATTGTCCTGCCACACTATGGATGTACGAAACCACTCGACAAAATCTTCAGAGCGTGCGGTCATACACACACTTTTATAAACAGATTTTTCCCGCTCTTTGGCGGGGTAGAGTGTTCGCCAATGGTCCGGGAGACCTGGGTTCAATCCCAGGTCGCGTCATACCAAAGACTTTAAAAATGGTACATGATACCTCCTTGTTTAACACTCAGCAATATAAGGTACGTATCACGGGTAAAGTGAAGCAATCCAGGGAAAGGCGTAGCACCCTTCCCTCCACCTCGGTGTTGTAACTATTGAAAAGGGAGCCTTCTAGTCATCCTCGACGACAGTCGCCAACTATAATTACTTTGTCTGTCCCTTGCAGAGGACCTCCACATGTTGTATACTACTCGTAGCCATAATTATATCAATCACAACAGTACATATGCGAAAACAAGCGGACTCCATTGTTCAGGTACAAACGCATTTATTAACTTCTGACTTCGGTTCTTCGACACGAGGAGAGAAACACAATTCTTAAGTCTTCCGTAATCATACTATGTTAACCCCACCAACAACGTTCGGCACATCTCGTGATGTTTAAGATCTCAAACAAAAAGATAAGATATAACCAACGAAAAATGATAATATAAAAAAAATCCTTCCACAATTATATTGCAGGACTATGTGCAAAAACACTAAAAAGTAATTTAAGTTAAAAAAAAAAAAAAAAAAAAGAAGTACGAAAAGCCTAAATATGAATTGATCCCCTTCCTTCTCCAATAAAATAATTTTAGACAAGTTAACAGCCATGCATTTAAAATCAGATTCATTTATATTTTGAAAAGCAAGTTTTGATAAAGACACTGGGAAAGTCCGCAATAAATAAAAATTAATTCTCAGACACTGGGACACTTTATTATTTCAATTTTATTTTTTTCAAGACTCCTAGCTATTTTTCGAGTGTTGGGATCTAGATGGTAAAGGAATTGCCCCATATCTTCTGCCCAAGCGCTTTCGACCATACTTTTGGCAGACATCGGGGTTAGTGTAGTTTTGACATGACTGTTGAAGTTTTACTGTTTTAATAATTTGTAGCGTTTTGTATTGAAGTTGTCAATTGAAACGTTGTCAGCGTTTTGTTTTAAAACTTTCGGTCGGAAAAAGGTTTACTAATAGAGTTAGTGATTTTTAGTTTTTAAAAATATTTAATATCTTGGTGCCTGCGTTAAATGTTATTTTATATATATATATATATATATATATATATATATATCTTTTTTCGTGAATAGTGCTTCAAGGATTTGTAATCGTTTCTTATTGTTTTTATATATAATTATTGTATTATCTGCGAGAATCTTCCTAACATCGGAAGATGTAAGTTGGTTAATGCTATTTTTTGGGTTATACATATATGTGTGTGTGTGTGTGTGTGTGTCTGAATTTCTGAGATGAAGCTTGGTAATCTTTATCATTCAGAGCTTTCAGACTATTGTCTTTATTGTTATATTCACGTTTCGGCCGATGTGTCCTCCGGCCTTCAGCTGTCTCTTGTCGCATTCTAGAGCCTTCGAACGGAACTTCGAACAACGTCCTTTATTGAATCCACGGGGGTCACTCACTAATTCCGTGATATTGGCCCAGCGGTTAGAGTGTTCGCCAATGGCCCGGGAGACCTGGGTTCAATCCCAGGTCGAGTCATACCAAAGACTTTAAAAATGGAACTTGATACCACCTTGCTTAACATTTAGCATTATAAGGTACGGTTAAAGGGTAAAGTGGAGCAATCCAGGGAATGGAGTAGCGCCCTCCCCTACACCTTGGTGTAGTAGCTATCGAAAAGGGAGCCTTCGGGTCACCCTCGACTATGGTCGACGACTATTCCTGCATTGTTACTCGCCTGCAGTCAGGTTTGAACCTCCAGATGATTCCCACATAGAAGCGCGCACACACACACAAATATTTTTGTTGACTGTCTGGAGAGAAAAATATTTTTAAAAAGGAAAGGTCCACGAAGAGATTTGTATTTTTTAAGATGTGTGTGTATATATATATATATATATATATACACACCTGGTAGAAAGTATTAATTAGCCCACATAAATGTTCATTTAATAAATCATTAAATCAAAAAGGAAACGTACAATGAACGCGATTGCCTATCGGAGATTATATATATATATATATATATATATATATATATATATATATATATAGAGAGAGAGAGAGAGAGAGATGTGAAAATCGTTTTTAAATATTTGTTTGCAACGATCCCATCTAAAAAGTCTCTCTCTCTCCGTTTAAATGTTGCAGTAGAAATACCGGAGAAGCTTTTTGCTGTCATTTCAGGTCTCTCAAACTATACTTGCATACGCAAAGCAGCAGGTAGAATTTGATTACAATGCGCAATCAACGATTTTTCAGTCGTCGGCGCAGTTTTCTGTTTGTCTGTCCCCGCCTTCCTATTTTCTTATTAGTGGCCGCAGTTATTGGCGGATACCTGCATAATAACCCTCAAATATGACAGGGGTTTATTGACGTTTGGAACATCACTCTTGTTTAAGACTATCACAGGGCACTGTGCTGAGCATCAGAAAATATCCTCCCCCCGGCTTGGATCGGTGTAGTATCAGTGCATTTTACTTTCCAGTTAATACCACTGGCCTACAAATGTAAGAATCAAGAAAGGATTTATTTGCTTGTTATATTAGGTGGTTGGTACTAAAAAGTTCTCGGCACGAGTAAGAAAATAACTAATCTTTTAGATATTTACTTTCGACAGAGATTAAAAAAAAAATCATGAGGAACAATGAGCCAAGTCTCTTGAACAGCGAGTTATATTTATTGAAAACAGTCATTCTCTTCTTGGTTTGGCCAAGAACTTTTCGGCATTCGCACATAATAAACCTAATCAATTTTTTACGGTATGTCAACTCGTCTTGGATTATTTTATGCAAAAATGATAAAGACTTGAGTTCATATTTGGTCTTAGATACTAATAACTTTAAACAAATTTATATGACCTATAGAGGTGTTGGTGGGTTCGTTGGTTGGTTGTTTTACGGCGAATCAGCCTGTTTCGCGTCATTTAACACCGAATTGAATTTTAAACATTTCAGTTTACTATAAGTATATTTATCGTTGACGAACAGTTAAATGTCAAATCAGTTCTATTTCAAAAAGTTCAGTTCAAAATAAGTACCCAATTTAGTTCTATTTGACAATAGATAACACCCTATCAGGTGCTACCACTCCAGGCAAGCGTGGACCTGGGAGCGATGGCAATGAAGGGGTACTCCGCATTCCCCAAAGTTCCTCCATTACTGGAGCCTTACAATCAAATTGCTTAGTGTTATATCCAGGACACTTATTGGGTGGGGTTTTAACCCTCTGCAGAGATGCAATCAGTGTATTCTACCGTCCCTGCCGACTGGGTCCCATAAATGGGACCCTCGTAGGTACTAACATTCCGGGTAATTGTGAACCTGGGGGTAATGGCAGTTAAGGGGCACTCTAAACTCCCTTAATCTCCTGAACTGAATCCTCCTTATCCGATGCAGTTCAGTGTCATACCAACGACACCTTTTTGAGCGGTGGTCTTACCCACCCCCATGGATGATACAGTCAATGTATTCTAAATCCTATTGATAAAGCTGATAATCTACAAATATTGGTTGCATTCATTCCTGACCCATGACAATCCCTTTCTAATTACATGGATTTCAAAAATATCTACAAAAAAATGTGTATCATCTTAATTTTAAAACAATTTTCAAATGGCCAAATATGATAAAATCGTTGGTTGGGTAAAGGTTTTCGTAAAAATTGGACTAGTTGAGGAGAGTTCAAATTCCAAACATGGCTATTAGCGTTTCACTTCGGAAAAATCCCATCTCTTCTACTCTGCTCAAGTTATGGGTAAAAATAGGACAGACTGGGCTCTTCAGATTCGGTAGGGCAACTGGTCTTGCGAAAGGAAATTTCTTAATCAAAACAAACCGTAACCCACTTCCAAATTGACCCGATGTTGGGGACAGACAGGTTTTATAACACATACCCACACAAAAAGTGTTTCAGAAAAAAAAATCATGATTCATCATGTACTAACTCGACTTAGTGAGCGCCTCAGGTGGTGTAATGGTTAACAAGCTAGACTAGCAAATCTTTACAAAAGAGTTTGAATCTTATTGGGTGCCCCATTCCAATGGCCTTGTGCCACATATAAGCAAAAAAATTAGGAAATTACAAATAACTACTAATCTTATTTCAAATGATCTAAAACTTTAACACAGTGTTGAAACAACACAAAATTCAGTTTAATCCCCCACATTTCAAGTATAGAAGTTTCATTCATTGAAAAAAAGAGGCGTTTGATTATTATATTGAATTTTATTCTATTCTGTAATACAAATTTCAATTTTTTTTGAAACGCCATATATATATATATATATATATATATATATATATATAGCGTTTATATATATTATTAATCATACACAAATTAATACGTGCAAAGGTCCAAAGTTGTGATTTATCGGATCCCAACTCGATGCATTTCATATTCTCTTAAGACATAAACAGGAGCCCATATTCCCGAATGCATTCGGTAACATTCAGAAATCGAATAAATATTTCTACGTCAAACGATGTCTTAGATTCTTCAAACATTTTATCCAAATAGCAATTTGTTCCAAAAATACAAGCACTCATCTTCTAGGAAGATGAATGCTTGCAATGAAGTATGGCGTAATTTAGTTTGGTCGAGTTACGGGGTTGCTACTCATGTAGAGTCTCTTGGGCACAAATAGGTTGGCATAACCGACCTCTTTCCAGACCTACAACTAGTTTGAATTAAATTTACCTTCTCCTACACCAGTTGCCCAAACAAGGTTAAAGAGCCTAGTCTGCCCTACTATTTACCCATAGCTGAAGTAATGATAGTTGGATTCATAAAGATATTTTCGCAATGTGAAATGCAGACAGTTTCGTTCAGGATTTGAACTCGGGTAGCAGAGTTCATGCCCCAAAACGATAACCTTTACTCTAATGTACCCAGATCAAAATTTTCTGTTCGTGTACATTTTGCCAAATTATGGGTTCGTATAATACACCGGTGCGCAGTATATGAGGAAAAATACAGCGTTGAAATAAATCGTCATATCAGCAATCGTACATTTAAACAAGGTTTGTTTTCTCATATACACTCCTGTCACGCCCACACACACATGAATTGAAAAATTTTGAAAAAACATTCTTGATCTTTAGGTTTCACTTACCTGTAAAATTTTCGTACAATCCTCACACGTCAGATTTTTTTCCGGAGGGGGGTGTCGATAGACATTTCGGAGAAAACTCTACACAAATTTATTGAGAATGTGTTTTTTTTCCCCTTTTTCTGCTGGTTACATTGGTTAGTAAGGTATAAGTTGATGTACTTCAAGGAATATATTGACAGAGAGAACTCATCCAATATCAAACAGGATTCCTTTCGAAGCAGATTTTTTACTGTTCAACGGTATAGTGTTTCGCTTTCACGGTTGGAGGAAAATAGTTTCCGAAAAAATTGTATGGGAAGGTAAAGAGTCAAAATATATTTATAATAATTGAATCAATATATTCAATATTGATATTTATGAAACCCGTTGTTTAGTATAATACACTTCGATATTCATTAAGATTAACTTAGTCTTGTTTAAGATCACAATATCATCGCAGACGGTAAAGAATCACCAGTTTTAAACAATTGCTGTCACTCGATCAGTTTGTAGATTCTTTGATAATTAAATGTAAATCCTTAGCGAACTGAAAGACAAAAGTATTTCAACTCTTTAGAATAAAAAAAGTATTGCTTGTTAGAAAAGAAAAAAATCTATGAAATTAGCGTCGATAATATAATTCAAACGTGTGTGTATATATGTATATATGTTGTTGTTTTTTACAATTTCTGTAACATATCTTATAAGTTGGAGTCAGTTTGATTATATGAAAGAATCTTTTCTTAATCCCTTGTGTATTGCTTTTCGGTAGGTTTCCATCTATACATTGTTCAGTTCGATTCTGTGTTTTCCTATGAATCTATATCAGACGAGAGTCGACGAGATGAAATATGCGAACGTTCCTCAAGCGTCCAAAGGAATCAAATGAGACAGAACATTTTTATATTTTGATTTAAGAATGAACCGATTACAGAAGATAGCTGATGAATGGGAATCGGTGATGGGTTGACATAACGTAAAAGGGGAAAAGGGAGGCTATAAAGAATAGCATGAATGAGATGCAAGCAGTTTGAAAGATCAAAAGCGAAAATTCTGATTGGAGAACGTATTCATGACGAAACACGACGTCATCAATGCTTATATTGCAAATATAGACGTAAACATTTACGTATTTCAAGAAGGATGTTTGCAATAGAAAAAAATATGGTGTAGTGATATGACGTGTGTAGTCAACATGTGTCTTGAAAATACTTTGGGCTCTTTTTTCTAAACGAACGTTAAAATCGATTTTTTTAGATGCTATCTAAAAAATTTTTACATCGCATTTTTGTTTTGCTTAAAAAATATATAATAATAATTATATATATATATATATATATATATATATATATATATATATATATATATATATATATATTTGCGAGCGATTTTGTTGCTTATCTTTCTATCTTGACTTTAAAATTATTAAATTTTGTAATATCTATAATATCGAGAATGTAATCGTTACTGTTTCTTGAAATTGGTTATTATTCTGACAAAGTTGATCTGCTTTCAGAATTTTATTTTTTAAGAGCAAGATGCTGGCAAATCTTGACTGGTTAGTTGAAGTTTATGGCACATCAAACTTTAGGAACTATCTAATGCCAATCTTGTTTTTATAGGTGGGTTTAGTTTTAAACGAATGTTTAGAACGTTTGTTTGCTCACGGTTAAATGGCTACAAGTATTCCTATTAAAACTAAGTTTGCACATGGTTAATAGTTTTAAGTACAGCTATTCAACACAAATAATTCAGTCAAGAATTCCTTTGGGTTATAAATAATTGGAAATCGATGTATAGTTTCAAATAACTGATAATCTTTAATGAGTAAAGCTTTATTCTTCTCAGAGATCGAACATAACAGGTACGACTAGCTCGGGTCACAGTAGACCTGGGAGTAATAGCATTCCATTAAGCTCAATGACTGGAGCCTCACCATCAGATAGAGTTTAGTATCATACCCAAGAAACTCGTTATGTATGTGGGGAAGTGGTCTTAATCCTCCGCAGAGGTGCAATCGACGTGTTCTACAGCTCCAGTCTACAGAGCAGAAATGATCCTGTTAGTGCCAAAACTAAACAATGAAAATGAGCTCCTTGAATAAAATCTTTGGTCAAGTTCCATAATTTATACCTGTGCTAAAATGCTGAGAAATGATGGGTAAAAAAGATTCATTTTAATGGCACATCAACAAAAATTATATAATTTGCAGGTTTATAATTACATTTACGTTTGGCTTGGGTTTATGGCACATCAAACTTTGTAGGACATTAATGCCAAATCGATTTTTATACATATAAACTGTTCTAATTCAAACAGTTCAGTTTAGGATAAGTCAAGTTGTCAACCGTAGTCGAAGGCGACCAGAAGGCTCCTTTTTCGATAGCTACAACACCGAATTGTAGGGGAGGGCGCTACTCCTTTCCCAGGATTGCTCCACTTCACTCTTGATACGTACCTTACATTGCTGAGTGTTAAGCAAAGAGGTATCAAGTACCATTTTAAAAGTTTTTGGTATGGTCTCCCAGACCATTAGCGAACACTCTACCCTCTAGACCAAGTTCTATTTGACCCATAGATAGGACCCTATCAGATGCTACCACTTTTGGCCAGAGTTGATCTGGGAGCGATGGCAATAAAGGTGTACTACGTATTATTGAAGTCTCACAATCAGGTTATTTAAAGTCATATCCAGAACACTCGTTGGTGATGTCTTACCCATCTGCAGAGATGCAGTCGGTGTATTCTACATCCCAAGGCGACTGGGCTAGTATAATTGCTTAAGTTTTTTTTTACCACAAGGTCATATCAAATACGTATAATTTTAAAAAGATTTATTGACCCTTTGATGGACTCTAGCAGGTATTACCACTCCACATCACAGGGGAACTGGTAAAGAAGGCATAGTTAACTCTCATCAGACCCCTCGAACTGGAGCCTCACCCTCAGAAGCATATTAGTGTCATACCCAAGAAACCTTTTTGGAGGGGGGGGTCTTATCTCCTCGCAAGGAATACATCGGTTTATTCTAAGACACATCGGCAGAGCTGAGAGAATGTAAGATAGAGACGGGAATTTAATCGGAGGGAAAGACAGAGAAATAGGGAGAGGTAGGCAAAGACAGAGAGAGAAATAGGGAGAGGTAGGCAAAGAGAGAGAGAGAGAAATAGGGAGAGGTAGGCAAAGAGAGAGAAATGTGGAGAGGTCGGCAAAGAGAGAGAAAGAGAAATAGGGAGAGGTCGGCAAAGAGAGAGAGAGAGAAATAGGGAGAGGTAGGCAAAGAGAGAGAGAGAGAAATAGGGAGAGGTAGGCAAAGAGAGAGAGAGAGAAATAGGGAGAGGTAGGCAAAGAGAGAGAGAGAGAAATAGGGAGAGGTAGGCAAAGAGAGAGAGAGAGAAATAGGGAGAGGTAGGCAAAGAGAGAGAGAGAGAAATAGGGAGAGGTAGGCAAAGAGAGAGAGAGAGAAATAGGGAGAGGTAGGCAAAGAGAGAGAGAGAGAGAAATAGGGAGAGGTAGGCAAAGAGAGAGAGAGAGAGAAATAGGGAGAGGTAGGCAAAGAGAGAGAGAGAGAGAAATAGGGAGAGGTAGGCAAAGAGAGAGAGAGAGAAATAGGGAGAGGTAGGCAAAGAGAGAGAGAGAGAGAAATAGGGAGAGGTAGGCAAAGAGAGAGAGAGAGAGAAATAGGGAGAGGTAGGCAAAGAGAGAGAGAGAGAGAAATAGGGAGAGGTAGGCAAAGAGAGAGAGAGAGAAATAGGGAGAGGTAGGCAAAGAGAGAGAGAGAGAAATAGGGAGAGGTAGGCAAAGAGAGAGAGAGAGAAATAGGGAGAGGTAGGCAAAGAGAGAGAGAGAAATAGGGAGAGGTAGGCAAAGAGAGAGAGAGAGAGAAATAGGGAGAGGTAGGCAAAGAGAGAGAGAGAGAAATAGAGAGAGAGAGAGAGAGAGAGAAATAGGGAGAGGTAGGCAAAGAGAGAGAGAGAGAGAGAAATAGGGAGAGGTAGGCAGAGAGAGAGAAATAGGGAGAGGTAGGCAAAGAGAGAGAGAGAGAGAAATAGGGAGAGGTAGGCAAAGAGAGAGAGAGAGAGAAATAGGGAGAGGTAGGCAAAGAGAGAGAGAGAGAGAGAAATAGGGAGAGGTAGGCAAAGAGAGAGAGAGAGAGAGAAATAGGGAGAGGTAGGCAAAGAGAGAGAGAGAGAGAGAAATAGGGAGAGGTAGGCAAAGAGAGAGAGAGAGAGAGAAATAGGGAGAGGTAGGCAAAGAGAGAGAGAGAGAGAGAAATAGGGAGAGGTAGGCAAAGAGAGAGAGAGAGAGAGAAATAGGGAGAGGTAGGCAAAGAGAGAGAGAGAAATAGGGAGAGGTAGGCAAAGAGAGAGAGAGAAATAGGGAGAGGTAGGCAAAGAGAGAGAGAGAAATAGGGAGAGGTAGGCAAAGAGAGAGAGAGAAATAGGGAGAGGTAGGCAAAGAGAGAGAGAAATAGGGAGAGGTAGGCAAAGAGAGAGAGAAATAGGGAGAGGTAGGCAAAGAGAGAGAGAAATAGGGAGAGGTAGGCAAAGAGAGAGAGAAATAGGGAGAGGTAGGCAAAGAGAGAGAGAAATAGGGAGAGGTAGGCAAAGAGAGAGAGAAATAGGGAGAGGTAGGCAAAGAGAGAGAGAAATAGGGAGAGGTAGGCAAAGAGAGAGAGAAATAGGGAGAGGTAGGCAAAGAGAGAGAGAAATAGGGAGAGGTAGGCAAAGAGAGAGAGAAATAGGGAGAGGTAGGCAAAGAGAGAGAGAAATAGGGAGAGGTAGGCAAAGAGAGAGAGAAATAGGGAGAGGTAGGCAAAGAGAGAGAGAAATAGGGAGAGGTAGGCAAAGAGAGAGAGAAATAGGGAGAGGTAGGCAAAGAGAGAGAGAAATAGGGAGAGGTAGGCAAAGAGAGAGAGAAATAGGGAGAGGTAGGCAAAGAGAGAGAAATAGGGAGAGGTAGGCAAAGAGAGAGAAATAGGGAGAGGTAGGCAAAGAGAGAGAGAAATAGGGAGAGGTAGGCAAAGAGAGAGAGAGAAATAGGGAGAGGTAGGCAAAGAGAGAGAGAGAAATAGGGAGAGGTAGGCAAAGAGAGAGAGAAATGTGGAGAGGTAAGCAAAAAAAAGAAATAGGGAGAGGTAGGCAAAGAGAAATGTGCCAAGGCAAGAAAAATCTGAGAATTCAAATAAAATCAAAAAAATAAATAAATAAGCCAAGATTTGAAAAAATAGAAATTTACTTCCTGAAAAGCATCCTCGTATAGGAAGATTCAGAGCATCTGAAATAATAGAGCCACAAAGAGAGAGGCAGGGGTTGGATAAAAAAATTAGGAAATAATCGACAGACTATTCTATACAGTCCTAAAACAGAAACAGTTGAAAAATCTAAAGCCAAGAATGAGGGAGAGGGAAATAAGTGAGATAAGCAGCTTCCCCCCCTATCCCAAGCCACCTAACAGAAAACTAATACAATTTATAAAACACTAAAATAAAGTAAAAAAAATTATGCAATTAAATTAAAAATACACCCCTATACCGGTTCGTTTTGTATGAAAACGGTTTCTCTTACGTTAATCACAGTTTTATCTTTTATGAAAATCGTTGTAAATTTTCAACAATTGTTGAGTAAATACGTATTTTAAAACATTCGTCGTTCATTTTTTATGAATGAGTGCTATACGTCAATGAATTATATGACGTGTAGGAAACCCCCCCCCAACCACCATATCTATTACCTACATGCAATCCAAAATGAATTTAAAAAATACTCAGCAAATCACAAAATCTGTCCTGCTTAAAACAATGGCCTTAGTTCCTAATCACTAATAATATCAATGTTCAATTACAATTTTTGGTATCTATTTCTATAGTAAAACTTTTTCAAATAGTTTTCTATAATAAATTACATATACTACGAAACCGAACCAAACCAGATTTACGTATCATTGTTGGTCATTTAATGCCAGATTCTGTTTATATATACGTATTAAATTTGAAACATTTTGTAGATAACGTTCTTAAACAAGGCTGAGCTCTTTTTGCATACAGTTAAATGTTTTCAAGTATTGCTATATAACAGGTACAATTTAACAGTCATGACCCTATCAGGTGCTATCACTTCGGATCAAAGTGGACTTTGGGGCAATGGCAATGAAGGGTGTTCTCCATATTCCCCAAATCTCCAAGGTTGGAGCCTTAACAGCAGATGGTTTGTCTTACCAGGACACTCGTCGTGAGGGGGAATCTTAACTCTCTGCAGAGATTCAGTCGATAGTTCCTACTGCCCTATCCGACTGGGCTGACAATAATATGGACGGGATTTTTACGGCATATCAACCCATCAAGGGTTATTTCATACCAAGAGAGAACAGGGCTTATTGCACATCTATATTTTTTGTGTGGCTTTTTCAAGAAATTTTGCAGTTATTTATCAAGTATTCCCATCTAATACAATTTGCAAATAGATCTATTTGACCGATAAATGGAACCCTAATTGGTACTACCACTCTGAGTTGACCTGGGAGTAATGGCAATGAAGGATTACTCCACACTCACTAGAGGTCCAGAAGTGAAGCCTCACCATCAAATGCTTTTTAGAGTTAAACTCTGGTTCCCTTGCTTTTTGAGGAGGATATACCTCTCTGCTATCGATACATTCCGAACATTCAAAGCCCCAACTCAAAGGGCAATGTATTTTTATAGCAAAATTAATTTAAATGATTTTCTATAAATTAACTCTATATTCCGTTATACGCACTTATAGAAAAGATATAAAATGCGAAAACTTATTTGAGTGTATACGTATGGATATATTCAACCCCTCCCCACGGATGACAAGGTCAGTATTTAAGTGGAGTAAATCTGGTTTGAATTCAGTTTTTCTTCTAAACTGGTTGCTTAACCACAGATTAAGAATCAGGTCTACTCAGCTTTTATGATATTCATCATTTCTATGAGTAAGTCATTGCAAACAATCTCGAATTGCGGACTAATTACTAAAGAGTAGTGAGTTCGATCCTCACAAGGTTCTATCTACTTATTCCTTTGAGACAAATCGAAGCTATGTTTAGTCATTTTAAGCTAGCCTTGCAGATCGATAATTCCAAGGTCTTGAACATGGATTTAGTCAACCCCTCCAATACATCAGCAGTATATGACGCAATGTCTATTTTTAACTGGATAAAGCTCGATTGAATTCAGTTTTTCTTCTTGACTATTTGCCTAACAAGGCTGAAGAATCTTGTCTCCCCCACAATCTACCTATAACGTGAGTGAGAACAAAAAATTTCTAAAGAGAAATTTGACCGAAGTGAAACAGCCTTGTCCAGGTATTGAACTCTCAGCTTCCATTTCTTTCGTTGATTGAATGTTTATGCATAAATTTATTTTTTTCCACGTCTTATTTCTCTTCCATTCAGTCATATATATATATATATATATATATATATATATATATATATATATATATATAAAACCAAAATGGCTTCCGAAGAAATAGATCCACGACCTCACAAATATTAACCATCCGCAGAATCCTTGAAGGTGTACGGGCAAAGAACCTACAAGCGACATTAATATTTGTCGACTTTACCAAGGCTTTCGACTCCATCCACAGAGGAAAGATGGAACAAATCCTACTAGCGTACGGCATACCTAAAGAAATCGTAGTGGCAATAATGATTCTCTATAGAAACACTAAAGTAAAAATACGATCACCGGATGGAGACACAGAATACTTTGACATTGTAGCAGGAGTACTACAAGGGGACACGCTGGCCCCGTACCTCTTTATCATCTGTCTAGACTACGTACTTAGAACATCGATTGACAAAATCAAAGAGAATGACTTCGAACTGACGAAGAAAAGAAGCAGAAGATACCCCGCAACAACAATTACCGACGCCGACTACGCCGATGACATAGCGATACTGGCAAATACACCTGACCAAGCCGAAACACTTCTGCATAGTTTGGAACGAGCAGCAGCAAGCATACGCCTCTATGTTAATACACACAAAACGGAATATATGTGCTATAACCAAACGGGGGACATCTCCACTCTAGAAGGAACCCCACTTAAACTAGTAGACAAATTCACCTACCTAGGAAGCAGCGTCGAATCAACCGAAAAGGACATCGAAACGAGGCTAACGAAAGCATGGACAGCTATCAATAGGCTATCGATTATATGGAAATCAGACCTAACCGATAAAATGAAACGCAGTTTCTTCCAGGCAGCGGTCACATCGATACTGCTATATGGATGCACTACATGGACGCTAACAAAACGGCTGGAGAAGAAACTAGACGGCAATTACACAAGAATGCTGCGTGCAATCCTGAACAAGTCCTGGCAGCAACACCCCACAAGACACCAACTGTACGGCCACCTGCCCCCTATCACGAAAACTATTCAAGTTAGACGAACCAGACATGCTGGACACTGCTGGAGAAGCAGAGATGAACTCATAAGAGATGTACTCTTATGGATCCCCACACATGGCCGCGCAAAAGCAGGGCGACCAGCTCGAACGTACATTCAGCAGCTATGTGAGGATACAGGATGTTGTCCTGAAGACCTACCTAGGGCGATGAACGATAGGGAGGAGTGGCGAGAGAGGGTCAGGGATATCCGTGCTACCAGCACGATATGATGATGATGATGATTATATATATATATATATATACACACACACACACACACACACACACACACACACCACACCACACCACACGTGAGCCATTAAATAAATGAGAAATTATCCCCCCCCCAAGTAATTTTTTACATGAATGTAAACTCGACATTGTTTGGAATTAGTGTATAGCAAAACTTATTTTAATCTTGCAAAAAATGTTTTGAGGCTATTCAAAATGGTGGCAAATCTAACAATGCACCACATCAAAACAGGTTTACAAATGAGCAAAAGACGAATTTGCCACTACGAGCCCAAGTCGAAAAGAATCTATGGTAAAGAAAATGTTCCGGGCACAGTAGTCAGTAAAGACTATCATGCTAAAAGCATTTTAAAACTTGAAATAACCCATCACTTTTGATTTCCTTGAAAAAATAGGCAATAGTAAATAATGCTTCCTATTACCAACTATTTAGGCTATATTTCCCCTTATTTAGAGAATGACCCTCGTGTATATACCTATTCTATTAACATCGGGGGACACCTTCACTTCTTTGCATTATCTTCTGCTCTCTGAAACGTTTCACCTAATACCAAACACTAAATTTGACCATTTTTGCCATATTCTTTTAAATATTGAATCAGTTGCTAGGGAAACCCAAATATACACGATATCGATCACTTTTTACGGAGCAGATTTTGATAGAAATCAGACGGAATCGAAATTCAGAATTTAGTCAAATGAGCAATTATGAAATTTATTTTCATCCTGACTCCCCCCACCCAGCCAAATGGTTTGGTTTTATGGCATATCAACCTTTGTAGGTTATTTAACGCCAAATCCATTTTTATGTAAATAATCTGTTCTATTGAAAGCAGTTCAGTTTAGCATAAGTACACAGTTTAATTGTCAAAAACATTTCTACTTCAAACTATTCAAGCAGTTATATGTAATAATTCAGTTAAGTGTAAATACAGTTTTAATGTCGAAAAAACAGTTCTATTTGAAATAATTCAGTTAAGCATAAGCACGCAGTTTAAGTGTAAGTACGGTCTAATGGTCAAAAACGTTTCTATTTCAAGCTATTCAGTTTACTCAATTCCTTTTAGCATAAGTATGCTGTTAGTTCTATTTAACCCATAGATAGGGCCCTTATCAGGTGCTACCACTCCGGGCCAGAGTGGACCAGGGAGCAATGACAATGAAGGGGTACTCCGCATTCCCCAAAGCTCCAACACTGCTGGAACCTCACCATCAGATTGTTTAGTGTCATATCCAGGACACTCGTTGGGGGGGGGTTACCCCTCTGCAGAGGTGCAGTCAGTGTATTCTACAGCCCCACCTGACTGGGCAATACAGATTTAAATGTCAGTTTTATTTCAGATAATTCAGTTCAGCATAAGTACACAGTTTAGACGTAAAAAATAGTTCTATTTCGAGCAATTCGGTTCAGCACTAGTACGCTGTTCCAATGTCAAAACAGTTCTATTTTAAACAATTCAGTTTAGCATAAATACGCAGTTTAAATGCAAAAATCAGTATAGTGAAAGAAGCACGGTTTTGTTTTATTTAACCCATAGATAGGACCCTTATCAGGTGCTACCACTCCAGGCCAGACTGGACTGGGAGCGGTGTCAATGAATGGGTACTCCTAATTCCCCAAAGCTCCAGCATTGCTGGAACCTCGCCATCAGATTGTTTAGTGTCATATACAGGACACTCGTTGGTGGGGTCTTACCCCTCTGCAGAGAAGCAGTCGGAGTATTCTACAGCCCCAGCCGACTGGGCCACCCAGCCATATGATACACATGCGGCTATATAAAAAAAAGTACGCAACGTAGGAGAAAAATATTCTGGGGATGATATTAAACTGCATCTGAGGGTGAGGCTCTTGTCTTGGAGTTTGAGGAATGTTTAAAAATTATTTGTATTCTATAAGAATACTTAATACTCTATAAACTGGCAAAGAACAAAAGCTTAATTACGCAAAAATGTACAATGAATGCAATTCCTTAACTTCTTGGTATAAAATAACCCTAAACGACTTGATATACCGTTAAAAAAGTATTCAAAACATTTACCTATTCCTCCACATGAGCATAATTTAATACAAGGAGGATTTTTATGCGGGTTTAACAAGTTGTTCACATGTTTGGCTGGTTGTTTAACGGCGTAACAACTCTTTCCGGGTCATTTAACCCCGAATTAAGTCATTTTGATAAAAGTTTCAAACAATTCAGAAAGTACGCAAAAAATAAAATAAAAATAATTCTCAGATTAAGAAGCCTCATCTCAAAATGATTCCAATGAAAGACAATTACAAATTCGGTACGGACCCGACTATGGAAGACCAGATAAAGAGAACAAATAATTGGATTTATAAGACCAAAAAATAAACGTGGTGCGATAGACAACAACTATGGTAGGCAATAATTACTGGGCATACGGTTACAAGACTCAGCATTCCTATCCGAGGTCGCGGTAAATCACCTGAAGAAGGCCAGAGGTGAAATTTGGCCGAAACGTAGTGAAAGAAGAAACAACACTAAAACTACCAAGATGAGGACAAAAAGTCCGCAATAAATAAAATTTTTAAAAAATAAATAAATTCTCAATTCAGTTTCGCATACGTACAGTTTTGTTTACACACAGTTAAATATCCAAATAGTCTATTTCAAGCAATGCAGTTTAGCATAAGTGCACAGTTCTGTTTGACCTATTGATAGGATCTTATCAGATGCTACCACTCTGGGTCAGAGTGGAGCTGGGAGCGATGGCACTGAAAGATTACTCTGCATTCCGCAATGCTCCTTGATTACTGAAGCCTCACCATCAGATGGTTTAGTGTCATATCCAGAACACCTGTTGGGGGAATTTTACTCCTCTGCAGCGAAACAATCGGCGTATTCTACAGCCCCGTCCGACTGGGCCCTTTAAATATTTGAAATCCAGTTCATTCAAGACTGATAGCAATACCAAGGTTAAAAAGTTTCGTCTGCATTATTTACGCATAGTTTGAGGGAGAATTCATGGATTCATACCTTTCCGCAGGGTATTAGATCTTTTAGAAATACGAAACCTCGTCCTGGATTTGAACACAAAGAGTCCATTTAGTACGACAATAACTGTAATATCACGGACGGGCGCCGTCATTGAATTGCGGTGGTCTCAAGGTTGAAGAACGTTCGAGCACATCAGCTGTCATCAGTCATTAGGTACATACAAAAATGTCACGAACCTCGCCCGTGCATGCAGAAAGACCTGTAGAGTTCAAGCGTGATTTTTATATAATCACGCGTGAACTTTCACGTGTTGCACTACTGTTCCACAGGTGATCATCGAACCTTCGAATTGATCCATCAAATTGCTATATAAGGAAATCAAGTAGCGAGATTTTGGCAGTTCAAGATAGGTTTCCAAGCACGACGCCCCGACCCATGTCATATCCCAGCCTGTCATAGCAAGCCGACTGATGTGATAAATATCAACAGGCCGACGATAACAACGCCGCCGTCATCGCCAAGAAGGAGGTGAACCTTTCCTACGTACGCTTGCTGAAGTGCACGGAGGGAAAGAGTGATACAGAAAAAAGACGTTTGATAGAGACAAAAAAAAGAGAAGGCGAGGAAGAACGCTATTGAACGAACTTTTTAACTACAGTCCGCTGTAATCCCCAAGAATAAAAGTGACTACTATTTTCTTCCTTGAGATTCAAGTTGAGTTTTTCTGCAAATTCATTTCTTTTAGACAACGTTTTACTAATTTTTTTTGGTCCCATGCTACATAAATAGTACTCTACGAGTGCCTCCAAAGAACTTATAAAATATATAGTTGATTTAAACTGATATGAAATCTTAGTTTTATAATACATCAATCTTCAAGTATTGTTTTAAAGACAAAAATTTTAGATTTGCGCTCGAGCAACACCTCCGAAAAATGAACCGTAACTTATATTCATTCCTTGATAATAAAAAGATGGTTAAGAAATATGTCTACAAAATAAAATCAGTTAAAATTAATTTAATTGTGTTTCACATTATTGGTTTGCACGATTTCATTAGATGCTACGAAATTATTTTTAAAATGGAATTTTAAACAAATTATGGAAACAAATGCTCTTCTCCACTTGCACTGAAATTTGAAAAATATTTTAATGACTTGTGATTACTTCAATCATATTTATGATCATATAACTGAACATTATTGAAAAATAATATAGTTTGGGATGCATTCATACTATTTCGAATTCAACTGAAAAGTCCATAAATACATCACCAAGGCTCAGTTTTCTTCGATCATCGAATCAATCGCTAATTTCAGTATATCTTGCGTTTCAGTCAATTCTTTACCACAGACACAGGGTGATTGAATTATTTAATTCTTAACGATGATTTTTACAATTATTAGTATTTTAAAATAGGGAGTTACTTTTCAACACACACACGATTAATGAAATTGCCACAACAAATAATCTCTATACACAAAACTTTCATTTTGTATTTACGTCGGCATATTGAAGTAAATACACCGCTTGATTGTGAGAATTTATCAAAAATGGTTTTTCCTGTTAGAATTTTCTATATTTTCTACCCAAGAAAAATACTTTGTATCTTAAGGAAAATTAAATTTCCATTATAATCAATATCGTTGCATTTTTGGAACATTATTAATTAAAACCTATGATTTTTAAAATTCATCATTTGTCTATGGATAACTGATACCGCGGGAAACTAAACCATTTAAATCTAGTACAATGTATAATGATTGAAAATATTAAATCCTAAAAATAGGGGTTTTTTTTACGTCACGGCTTACCATATATAGAATACCTACTAGAATCTACGTCACGGCTTACCATATATAGAATACCTACTAGAATCTACGTCACGGATTGCCATATACAGAATACCTACTAGAATCTACGTCACAGATAACCATATATAGAATTTTTACTAGAATCTCTCGATGTCTGATGTTTTACTCGCATCGTATATTTGACGCAATGAATGGCTTTTGTGTTGCGTGGGCGTCAATGAAAAACATGAATGAATAAAATGCGTCAATGATTTTTTAAAATGACTGAAGCAGACAAAAGCGGGAATAATTTTTTTCTTTAAATAGAAAAAGAAAATTATGAATTTTACTAAGATTCAAATACGTCGAAGATTGGTTATATAAAACGTGTGTAGGTGGGAAGACTGGGCGTATTTTTCATTTAAATATTGATAGCTATGAAAAACTTTTCTATTCTTTAAATACGAAAGGATTTCAATAAAACCCGAAATACCAAATTTGGTAACTACGTAGAATAATCAAATTTACAATGGAAATTTTAATTGAACTCGAAGATTTTTATGAAAATAAGAATGTTAAAAAGGTGAGATAAGGGAGTCTAGCAAATAATCAGCCGGACGCCATGGTGCTGCAAAACATTTAAATTTCCTAACTCTAAAATAAAATGTCTTATAATAATTAATCCCATTAAATATTACTTATTAGATTTTCAAGCTGGTTATGTCAAGTAATTTCATAATATTATTGCTTAGTTAGGACCAACAACCCAGATAAAAAAAATGTTCCAGTTAATAAATCTCTGGAGTATAATTGAAAAATTCTCGACAAAATGTACTAAATTTTTTAAGACTAATATTAATCTCATAAGATGATAAATTTACGTTATGTTATTAAACGTTTAGGTTTCTTTCGCTTGCTTTGTTTAATAGCATATCAACTCTTTATAGGTCATTTAATGCCAAAGCCATTCTCCTAGAAGAACAGTAGTAGTACTATTTAACCCATAGCTGGGAGGATAAGGGGGTTCATACCTTTCCCAAGGGTATTTGCCCGAAAGTGAACGTAATAGCACGACTGGAGTACGAACTCGCGTACTACGATTCCGCAGTCCATCGCTTTAACCATTACACCACGAGGAAAGGTCAATTTTTAAGCGGAGTTTAACAGGTTTGAATTCAGAGTTTTCCTTCTCCTACACTAGTTGCCTCACCCAGGCTGAAGAACCTAGTCTGCCCTAATATTTACCCTAATATTTACCCATAGCTGGAGGGAGAATAATTGGATTCATACCTTTCCTAAGGGGTATTACTGCTATGTGAAATGCAATCAGTCTCGTCCAGGATTTGAACTCGTGTCACCGTGTCCATATCCTACGACGATAACCATTACACCACGGGCACCGCCTTTAAGTCTTAATAACCTTGATAATGAAGTTATCATTTATATTGGAACCTTCTGGTCACTCTCGACTACAATCACCAACTTTACTTATATTCTTATGATCCCGACTCATCGTAAATTGTTCGCTACAAATTGACTTTTTAAGGCTGGAAAAAAAAATTTCTTCAAAACTTATATGGCAGTGCTAAAACTTGAACCTTAACCACCGAGGTTTCAACCTGTGGAATTCTAACAATTGATATACACTAATTTCGTTGCCCCGGCAAACTGCCACAAATATTTCCAACTTAAGTTTGGTGGACATCTCTAAAAAAATGAAAACAGATTAAATATTGAATGGTTTTACAGTAATAGAAATTAATATTAACGTTCTCTTATGTGCCGTTTCTACCATCTGATATACTAACTGTAAACACTTACTAGGACTTCAGTTGCCAATTGCTATTTAACACTATTCTATTCAGGATAACCCATTTGTTTGTTCGTAGTTGAATGGTTTCAAATATTTCTCTGTATAACTAGAAACTGAACAGTCATTTGTTAGCACATAGTTAAACGATTTTTATCATTAAGGGTTTTCGGACTATTGTCTTCATCTTTATTATCATTTCCACTACGTTTCGGCCGAGATGTCCTCCAGCCTTTAGGTGTGTCGAACTCTGAAACCTACACGGAACTTCGATCTACGTCCTTTGACTCTACGGGGTTTCCTGTTCTGATTCCATTAGCTCGCCAATGGCCCGGGAGACCTGGGTTCAATCCCAG
The DNA here is from genome assembly GCA_963585895.1 of Sepioteuthis lessoniana. NCBI lineage: Eukaryota > Metazoa > Mollusca > Cephalopoda > Myopsida > Loliginidae > Sepioteuthis > Sepioteuthis lessoniana. The sequence continues at coordinate 60,228,758 of OY757942.1, read as the reverse complement.
GTCGAGTCATACCAAAGACTAAAAAAATGGTACTTGATGCCTCCTTGCTTAACACTTTTTTTAATCAAAGTTTTAATTCTTTTCTCAACGCACATCTTTAGGAGTGACGTAGGGGAAAAATAGACGCTCAAAAGATGCAAAATTTCATCGCAATTTTCATGCCAATACTTTTTTTTATAATTAGATATAAAAATATGCGCCAACGAAATAAAACTGAATGTGTTCGTTGAAAACTACTACACCATATAAAACAGTCCCTTAATAATCTGATAAGATTTTAAAATTTATCAAATATTCAAGATAAAGATATTTTGTATGTAAAATTTTATGGAAATAAATTTAAGTCAATATAATCTACCCACACATTCCATATATTTAATTTCACGAAATTTCTGCGTATTTTGGACTCTAAACATTTTAATTTCTACGAAAGTAATCCCCAGAAAAATAATTTGTTGAAATTTTGTTTGGACAGCGTCAAGTCGAGATGTAGAAAATATATAGGAAAAGAAAATCATTTTTAGAATATTTGAAAATATCAATTATAATGTTTGAGACATTAATAAACGCGTAATAGGAAATAATAATCCTCATACTAGTCCGTCCTAATAAAACGTTTATGATGACATTCGTGAAAGTAACTTATATATAACTTGTAATCATATAGTCAAAATAGTCAATCACTCAAGTCTTCAAAACCAATTTCCTTCTGAAATGTTTAAAACAAAGTTTTAAACTATTTATTTAAAAAGGGACAAGTTTTAAACTATTCTTTAAAATAGTCCGGTCAGCTGGGGTGGTTTAGTACGCCGACTGCATCTCTGCAGATGAGTAAGACCCCCTCCCACAACAAGTGTCCTGGATATAGCAAACTGCATCTGATTCTGAGGCTGCATCTCTAGACCCCTTTTTTTGCTATTACTCACAAGTCAACTTTAATCCAGAGATATATATCCGATATGGATTCAGCTATGACTCAATTAGAACTTTAAACTGCTTGCAAAGAAACGACGGATGATTAATTAAATTGCTAGTGTTACATAATGAAGCTTGAAACAAGTTAACAGTGCGCAAAAAATAGAATTATAGGTATAACAGCAATATATGAAACCATTAAACTTTTTACAGACAAATGATTAATATCAAATATAATTATTAGTGTTAGATAGGAACAGTTCAAACTTTATCTATGTGCAATCAAATTAGCTCTGATTTTAGAATGAATTTATTTATAAACTATTCATTTCCAAATCAAATGTATAATCATTTAACTATGTGCAAACAAATTACTGTTGTAAAATTAATAGTATTACATAGCTTTACTTGAAGCTATTTTACCGTATGCAAAATTGTTAGGTTTACTTGAAACTATTTTACTCTATGCAAACAAATGAGCTCTAACTCGTTTAAAAATGTTATTTACAAACTATTCATTTTCAAATCATATTTAATATGTGTATAAACAGAATTTAGCATTAAATAGCCTACAAAGGTTAATTTGCCAATAACTGGACTGATCTATTCTTTAAAAAAAGGAAAACGTTTTAAAATTAAAAGGTTACATTTTTTGAAAGGTTTAATCCTCTGAAGTTGAAACTTTTTCAAGAAAAGAAGTTTAAAAAGCTGTAAAGTTTTAATTTAATCCAGTGATGGACGGAAACAAAATTTTTCTTTAATTATAGAAAATAAATCATTAGTGTATAGGGAAGTTTGTTAATATGACCCCCTCTTGCTAATTTCAGTGATTTTTAGTATAAGTGTTATATAATTGCGAAAGGATCTTAAAAATATTTTTCGTTGGTTATACCTTATCATTCGGTTTAATTAGGCTTAGAACTATTCGGCTTAGTGCACGTGTTCATGATCGCGCGCGGAGGATGTGACAATCACAGATGTCATAATAAAAACCACAGATGGGAAATGAATGACATCATGCTCGGAAGCGATGGGCTGGGATTCTTGGTGATTTTGAAAAAAAGCAGCTAGTTGAGATCTGACGCTGAACGAAGCGAGTTGAGATTTGAAGCTAGACGAGGCGAGTCCAGTTTGTGGGCCACGGGATGCGCCGAGCGTTAGCCGTGTCAGATGGAACGGTCGGCATAGTAAAAATTGTGTGTGTGTGTGTGTCTCTCTCTCTCTCTCCCCTCGTGTCGAAAACCTAAAAGTCAAGATAATAAAAGTTTCGTGCCTGAACTAAAGAAAGTCGTCAGTGTTTCAGGATTCCTATGTATGTAAACATTTTACGTACCGTATATCCGTATTATGGCTCTGCAACATAAGGGCATCTGCTCGAATTAAAAACATTGTCGTTTTTTCTCCATCCTTACTTTGTAAGAATAGCTTTAATTTCTTTAATTCTTCAGTCGGCTAAATAGTTGTAAATAATGTAAGAAAAACAATTTAGAAACTGCTCTGTACATTCTAATGTACTTTTGGAACAAGTTGTTTATTTACTTGCTAATAGAGACGCATCAAATAGAGACGTATCAATATGAACAGTAATTGATGCAAGTGTTACGGATTGAATAAGGTATGTCAAATACATAAGTAAAGATTTTTTGAAAGAAATGCTTTCGAAATCAAAAGGAAGAGATTGTCATTGTTCAGAAATTAATTCAAGTATAACTGACTAAAAAGAGCGATTCTTGACTGAATATTTTAGATTGATATAATTTCATAATCCAATAACATGACCTATTCTCGTTCAAATGATCAAATTTTAATAGCATGTGTAAAAACTTATTTTTATATCTTTTTTTCCTTTTCAAGTGTAAAAATACAATTTTTACTAATAAAGACAAAGAGTTTAAACGAGCATAATTGAGAGTTGTTTCCACATATGCTGTTAAAATGTCAGATTATTTGAACAAAAATTGATCAGTTATTAAACTAGGAAATGCCATCAATTTTTCTGAAAAATCTTGTGTAAAAAAAATCAAGCCAGAATAATTTTCGACAGCATCATTCACAAATACGACTCCTCTACCTTTGCCCCTTAAAAAAGTAAAGTTAGTATTTTCTTTTCAGTTCGTCTAAAAGTAGAAAAGAGCAAAAGACTCCAAGATGATTTTTAACTGGTATGTGAAGCCTTCAACATTCAACAGATCTGGTTTTATTTTTAATACCCGTTAAATGGTATTTGGATAGACACATGAAATGGAGTAATGTTTATCATGCGAATGTAGGAAACCATTACTAATGAATTCAAGTCTCACTGGGTGCCCTATACATCTGACCTTGTACCACAACTAAAAGCCTAGTAACTAAATGATATTTTAGGTAAAAAGCTAATTTAAAGCTATATTGAAATGAACATGCACACGTACGTAAAGGGGAAAATGTCCCATAATTCATTTGCTATTTGGACTGCTTTGAAAAAAAAAAAAGTTTGGATGTCACGTCAACTATTATGTCATAGTTCCCACTATTTAAATGTTTGATACGCCACTTTCACGCTTCTGAAGATTGTTTAAAACAAACTTAGAATAACGGACACATCTTTCTGCTTAGATGTAGCGAAAGGCCGTATGAATGAGACACTCAATTAGATTCGAACTCACTCATCAAGGTTCACTAGTCTAGCCTGCTAGTCATCACACCACCTGAGCCGTTCATGGACTTATCTGTAATCCGATTTCAGGAGGTTTTATTCGTACTCTGCCATATATTTGTTAATCCTAACCGATTTCGGCCTTCGTCAGAGTTGATTTCTTAACTGTATACATTTCAAGACTGGAAGGATAATAAGGGACCCCCATTCATACGGCCTTGTGCCACATGTAAGCAAAAAGCTTACAAAATTTCTAAATAAAACGAGATATCTAAAACTTGATTTTAATCATTCAACTTAGCACTTTTACGAGTAGTCTTTTTTTTCTTTTTTTTTTTTCATCTTGATGATATCAAGTCAGATATTTGAAAAGTAAATTAAATAATCTTAATCCTTTTTAACATCTTAATATTCAAGGGTTGAAATGCCCTTTTTAAGGGGTATTTTGTGGCTGAATTTATTTGGGGTAAAGGTTTCAAGACGTACTATCCATCTATCTACAAAGGTTTCTGGAATTCATATGGTGTTGGTTTTTTCAAACTTTAGTTTAGGCAATTCGCTCTGCGGAAATGTTCTGAGATTTCTCTCTAGCTATTCCCATAGAGAAAATTCCTTCTTACTTCCCTACATGTTGTTGGGAGTAACAATATATATATATATATATATATATATATATATATACACACACACAAATACCAACAGAGTCAGAAGTAATCTGCCTACGTTTCATATAAACAGATCAGTATAATTCGGACGAAAGAATGGTTGGACCAAACTATATCTTAGTGATTAAAAAACTGCCAAAGGAACAAAATTAGAATATATATATATATATATATATATATATATATATATATAAAAGAGTAGCTTAAAGAATTCTGTCGTTTTGGTTTTTTTTTAGATTAGGCATACTTTATTGGTTGATTATTATCAAACATTACAAATGTTTTTAGTTTTTTCTTGAATAAATTTTTCCCTACTCAGGTATCAGTTTCTGTGAATTTTTTTATTTGTAAATTTTATGATCTGGGTTTTTTCACATCAGCAGAATTATAGAATAGGTATAAAATTGATATATATATATATATATATATATATATATATATAAGTTGTCTAAATTTCTGAGACGAAGCTTGGTGATTTTTATCATTAAGTGTTTTCGGACTATTGTCTTCATCTTTATTGTTATTTGAAATAACAATAAAGATAAAGACAAGAGTCCGAAAAACCCTTAATGATATAGAATAGGTATAAAATTAAATAAATTTATCATATATATAATTCTGATGGCATGAAAAAAAAATCAAAACCGATGATACAATTTGCAAATAAAAATCGCAAAACTTATGAATTTAGCAAACAGATGTTTATTCTTTTTAGTAAAACTAATCACAGATAAGACTTAACATGGTAGATTCATAAAACTTACCTTAAACTAGATTGAATTATTTAAATTAAATGGTTCAATTCTTTGTCAAGCTAAACATAGGAATATATTATGGAATAATCCAAACTTGAAGGGATAAAAAACGGTGAACACAGACTAAGTGTGCTAATTCCGTTGTAATGATTCATTTTAACGGCGTATCAAATTATTTTAGAGCGAGAGGTTAAGGAAAGAGGCTCATATTGGATACTAAAAGGTACTATCTCTCAAGGTCCAAATGAAGCTGGCAGTAATGGCCATGAAGGAGTACTCTCATCATCATCATCATGTCTAGCCAATAGCACGGATATCCTTAACCCTGTCTCGCCACTTATCCCTATCGTTCATCGCCTCCAGCAGGTCTTCAGGGCTACATCCTGTATCTTCACATAGCTGCTGTATATATGTTCGAGCTGGTCGTCCTGTTTTTGCTTGGCCATATGCGGGGATCCATAGGAGTACATCACTTATGAGCTCGCCCCTGCTTCTCCAGCAGTGCCCTGCATGTCTGGTTCGTCTAACTTGGATAGTTTTCGTGATGGGAGGCAGGTGGCCGTATAGTTGGTGCTTTGTTGTGTGTTGCCGCCAGGACTTGTTCAATATTGCTCGCAACATTCTTGTGTAATTGCTGTCTAGCTTCTTCTCAAGCCGTTTAGTTAGCGTCCAAGTAGTGCATCCATACAGCAGTATCGACACGACCGCTGCCTGGCAGAAACCTCGTTTCATTTTATTGGTCAGGTCTGATTTCCATATGATCGATAGCTATCCATGCCTTCGTTAGCCGCGTGTCGATGTCTTTTTCAGTTGAAGAGATACTGCTTCCTAGGTAGGTGAATTTGTCTACTAGTTTCAGAGAGGTTCCGTCTAGTGTGGAGATGTCGCCTGTTTCATTATAGCACATATATTGAGTTTAGTGTGCATTGACATGGAGGCCAATGCCTGCGGCGGCTCTTTCCACCTCTCTTAAACTGGATTGCTTTCTTTGTCTAATGGCATATAAAACTTTGTGAGTTATTTAATATCAAAGCCATTTTTTTAGAATATAATTATTTAACCCTTTGTTGGAAGGATAAAGATATACATTTTCCCCAAGAATGAATACTAGAGTCCAAAAGGAGTTTGAAATTAGCCCCAATGCCATAGGAAAAATATAATCCTGAGAACTAGAGCCTAACCATCAGACGAAGTTTCATATCATACCTTAGGTAGCTCATTTTGGGATGGTGTGGGGATTTTACTCCCTTCTGCTGGTGCATAAAGAGTATTTTAAGACCCCCTCCGATAGGATGCATTTGTACAGCAGAATTACTCAAAGAGAACAGAAAGTAGGTGTTAGGCGAAGAGCATTTTTTTTTTCTTCATGATCAAATTCCCTTAATGTTTTGGTGGTTCGTTGTTTAAATTACATGTTTGTATATACATCGTTCTCTACGAATAGATGTGAGTACGCATGTATGGAAACCAGTAAATGTTAGTACAGGCGATCTTTTTTCTTTTTTGGCATCTCTGCCAATTCACTTTATGTCGACTAAAGCCAGATGCCCAATCTTTAAAAACCGACTTTTACCAAATCAAAATCAGCAAAGAACAGCGAAAAATTTAACTGACTGTTTTGCCAATACACATTTTTTTTTTGTTATTGTTACAGACAAAAGCAGACATCTTGAATTTTTGTTTTCTTTCTCGCTTTTGTTTTTTAAGTTGATAGCTCCGTTTCGCGAAAATTAACCCAAAATTTTACTTTCAAGAAAGGAACGAAGACTAGTCTCTTCTGATAGAGAACAAACGCAGAATTCTATTAACTTTTACGTCAGTCTATCTCTGGTTCGTCTCTACAGAAACGGTAAAGAATTACGGAAAAAAGTAATCGTAAGAAAAAAAAGAGGTTGAAAAACGACATAGCCGAAGTTGTTTAATTCTGGCGTAAGAAGAAACTGAAGCCAGCGCTTGTAGTGTAACGATTATCATAGGAAGTTGACCCGGCTACCCGTGTTCAATTTCTGAACGATCCTGTTTGAAGTTCGCATACACACCTCTTGGCATAAAACCCAGAATAGATGACATCCCATTAAAATCAATTAAATAAGTGGTATTACTTAAAACTGAACAGGAAGATGCATCTACAAAAGAATGAGTCTGCTTATTTTGGGTGGGGGTGGATATTTGGCCAAAACTACATCAACCCCGAAAGTAATTCCCATAATGGACTGACATCTTGCAAAACTTAAGGAAAGATATGAAAAGATTGATAAATATCGGAAGGAACCCGCTTAAATAGATAACGGACATGGCACATTTGATGACTTAAATGAGCAAGACATTGCTTCCTGAAGTGAACTCGACAACCGGTGTTCAAAACCTGAACGAGGCTGTTTGCATTTCCTTTCGCATCAATTCTCTTAGTAAAGGCATGAATCCAACTATTCTCCCTCCATCTATGATTAATGGGATAAACTTGGTTCAAAACAGTTATTTAACTTGAAAAGAAACGGGTTTGACCAGGCGATTCGGGACTAAGATATGCTACGTGAGTAATCACAACAACAATCATTTAATCACAACAACAATCATATTTACCAACCCTTCCGCACGGGTAGGATATGACACAAGGTCAATTTTTAAGCGGAGTTTAACAGAAAGCTTTTAGCAAGGATGTGGCACAAGGCCGCATGAATGGAGCACACAATGAGGGTTCATTTAGTTGCATGGTGATATTCACTAGTGAAATCTAACTGAACACAGTATTCAATTCACAAAGATTATTTTAACGACATTCATAACGAAAGAAAATTTTCTGTAAAATTCTGTACGTGCATTCGTTTTAGTTCACTGGGAAACCGGAATTCTCGTAATTTTTTTTTGTGTAATTTAAACTAATTAGACCCTCAAACCGCATTTTAATTTTAAAAAAAAAATGAATTCTACATTTGATGAGAAGATTCACTTTCGCATTTTAATTCAATGTCGAGCGGTCATTCATTTCCAGAACAGTCTTCCAGTACCTTTACTAATCCTTTGGTAATTAGTCCCAAATGCACCAACCACAATTGTTATCACTGTCACTTTCATGTCCCATGATTTTTGTGGTTCTTAAGCAAGGTCTAAGTATTTATCCCTCTTTTCGCTTTCTTTTATTTTCACGCTATGGTCTGCCGGAACTTCGAAGTCCACTCTTCGGCTGGTTCAATTTAAAAAAAATTTTTTTTTTATTGACAGCGTTGGAAAAGACAACCAGAAAAGTCAAAGAATGTTTCTTACTTTAGAGGGCGAGCAATATTTTTTAATGGATTGAATTAGAATATAAACTCCTTATAAAACATAAAATGACTTCCAAAACCCCCGAGAAATAAAGTTGTTCTCGGCAAGCTTAGTTTGGTTTAGTTTCTTTGTTTAATGGCATATCAACCTTTGCAAGTTATTTGATGCCAAAGCTATTCTCCGAGAAGAACCGTAGTGATACTATTTAACCCATAGCTGGGAGGATAAGGGGGTTCATAGCTTTCCCAAGGGTATTTGTCCGAAAGTGAACGTTATAGCGCGACTGGAATACGAACTCGCTTACTACGATTCCGCAATCCATCGCTTTAACCATTACACCACCGGTACACCCCACATAGGCAAGCTTGAATAGATGCACATGTAAAAAAAAAAAAAAAAAAAAAAAAAAAAAAATGACGTAATCTTCCATGAGTAAATGAACAAAATCGAAACAAATGTTTTAGAAAAAACGAATGACATCAATAGAAAAAGGTGAGGTAGAGATTTAAAAGCGACTAAGACAAGTGATTTAGTCGTTGACAAGGAGAAGGTAGACCTGACTTCAAATCGGAACTAGATAACGTAAGAAATTGAAGGCATCCTTTTATTGACGTTATTAGGGGTCTCATTCGATGGGGAGTGGGATTTCAAAGAGACCCCCTACCCTCATACAAAAACAAAATTAAATATGTAAGATACTTTGGCGGAACGAATAGTTAGTATCGTATTGATATTAAACACAAAACTGAAAAAAAAACAAAAAAGAAACAAGCAAAAAACAAGCCAGCAGGAAACAAAAAACAAACCAACAAACAAAACAAGCCAAAAACAAAACAAACAAAACAAGCAAAAAACAAACAAAAGCAAAAAAAAAAAAAATAAATGAAATAAAACGTACAAGAAAAAAAGTTAAGAAAATGAAAACAAAAAGGACAGAATGACAGTAAAACCATATCAACAAATGAAAATTCAAATGAATGGGAAAAAGAGTAAGAAAAGAAAAAGATCAATAAAAACCCAAATTTCAAAGTCAATCATTTTACATCACTTGATATTTTCTTCAGTGGATTATTCAAGACCATTATCTAAATATCGTGCGTAACAATAGACTGAAAAAAATGTGTATATATATATACTTTTGTAACAGATTCTCCCCTGATGATGGCCCAAAGTCGGGCAGAAAGTACTAGGGATACATACAACTATGGACAATACCTTAATCAGTTCCCCCCGAATACGATTAAAGTAATACGGGAATTCGAACGGATCCAAAAGAGAATACGTAGGCATAAAATGTCTATTATGTTCAATGAAATTTGTATATATATATATATATATATATATATATCTCCACTTTTTACTGCATTTACTTTTGAAAAGTATTGAATTGAGTAAACTTTGAAATAGACTAGTGTCGATGAAAAGAGCAAAGACTGAAGTGCAAATCTAACAGAAATATTGGAAGCATTAATGATTTTATTCCATATTAATCATTTGTTTGTTCATAGGAATACTTGAAACTGTCTCAGCCCAATTGAGCCTGAATCGCTTCCTTCCAGCACCGTTAAGATAAAATAGGGTTGGGTTTCTCCCCTTAAGTCACAGATAGACCTATCACAAAAATTATAAAGTTGTAGGAGAGGGCGCTACTCCATTCACAGGATTGCTCCACTTTACCTTGATCCTAACCGTATAAGGCAGCATCAAGAACCATTTTTAAAGTCTTTGGTATGACGCAACCTGGGATTGAACCCAGGTCTCCCGGACCATTGGTGAACACTCTACCCACTAGGCCAACTACAAAAAAAATTAAAAGGAGGACAGTTTACTCAAGATCTCAACATAGTACTGACAAAAGGTAAGAGCAGCAAATCTTCTGGCCACGAAATACACCTAGAAGTATAAAAGACAAGGAATTTTCATGTCTTATTACTTCGATTTTGCAACACTGTATACAACCAGATCATAACAGATGGACAAAAGGCTGTATCCTCCCCTTCCATAAGAAAGGTGACCTCGGGATCACAAAAAACAACAGGGGAATAACTCTTCTATAGTAGCTAAGGTTCATAATCATCTGCTTCTTAGACGCACCGAACCAGAAATTAAGAAAATTCTTGGTGCTTACCGGAAACTGCACAAGAATGTTATGAGAGATATCGAACAAATCCTGGAAGTAACACCCACGCAACAATAGTTGTATGGCCACTTACTCCCATCTTAAAAACCATCCAAATAAGACGAACAAAACATGTTGGACACGGCTGGAGAAGCAAAGACGAAATGATAAGTGAGGTTCTTCTATGGACCCTTCACATGAACGTGCCCGTGTTTGCCGACCAGCAAGAAATTTCCAACAAGACCTCTGTGCAGAGACAGTACGTAGTCTGGAGAAGCGATGGGATGCGATAAAGCGATAAATGATAGGGACGAACGTAGATAGGGTCACAGAAATCCTTTTTAGCAACACGACTTGATGACTGACTTATTCGTCACAAGAACAATTTGGAGAAAACGGTCAAGACGATGAAAGGTGTCAGGGCTTGACATGACCAGCGGAATGATCGGATCGGATCGGAGCGGAGTGCATCCCATTGGACCTCCCCGTTTAGCTCAGTAAGGAAAAAAAGTGGAGAGTTGCAGGTTACGTGACCGGTTGCCGGGTCACTGACAGCTCAGCCATAAGGGGTCGCCATACACGGCTGACGTTGAAAGTATACGTGGAGGTCTTACTTTTTTGCAGATGTGTAGTTGGCGTATTTAACAGCCTCAACCGATATGTTAAAAGCATTTTTGATAGAAACTATTAAATTCATTCTGTTTGTAATTAAATTATCACACCGAGGACAAATGATACATTTAGGAAAGTCAATTACTATAAAACGCAAATGAGAAGCCTTCACTCTTAGCTGCAGAGACGCTATCATCATTAACTTCCATAGGGAATTCAACGTATTTATATGTCATCTTGAATCATAATAAATTATCTTATACATATACACACACTCATACTCAAAATCTTGATTAACTTCGCCTTACTGCCAGTTTCACGGGATTTTCTCAATCATCAGATCAGTAATTAAATAAAAGTTAAATTCAAATCTCGAAAGCACCAATCAGTCACCACTCCAATCAAGGTGGAGTAGACAACACTTCTTTATGAGAGTGTCTTAATTAGAAAAACAGAACTGATTACGGAGACTACATTAGCAAGATTCCAGTAATGTGTTAACAGGTATAGTGATACTGGTGCTTACTTTAAAATCAACCAGAAACTTCCACAGAAATATAAGATTATATATTTGAAAAACACTATAGAACATTACCATATTTACCAACCCCTCCGCTCGGGCAGGATATGATACAAGGTCAATTTTTAAGCGGAGTTTAACAGGTTTGCAAGGCTGAAGAACTTGATCTGCCCTAATATTTATCCATAGCTGGAGGGAGAATAATTGGATTCATACCTTTCCCAAGGGTATTAATGCTATGTGAAATGCAATACTCGTGTCGCCGTGTCCATGTGAGGGATCAACATGAATACCAAGTTCAACAGCCCGAATAAAATTTGAACAGTTTCTACCATCTCTTTCGAAGGTCGTTTGATGCTCCTTTTGAGCATGTAAATAACTGGATAAATATTCTAAAAATTAGGGGTGCGTATTATCCACGTTAACCGGCTCATTGGTCCAGTGGGTAGAGTGTTCATTAATGGTCCGGGAGAGCGGGGGTCAATCCCAGGTCGAGTCATACCAAAGACTTAAAAAAAAAAAAAAAAAAAAAAAAAAAAAAAAAAAAAAAAATGGTACTTGATACCTCCTTGCTTAACATTCATCATTATAAGCAATCAAGGGAAAGGAGTGGCACCCTCCCATACTAATCGGTGTAGTAGCTGTTGAAAAGGGAGCCTTCGAGTCGCGCTCGACTACAGTCGTTAACCTACTTATCCACGTTCATCACCATATTCAGGATGGTATGACAAAGTAATATCTATTTTTAAACAGTTGGATGCTATGGGGGGGGGGAAGTAATATTTATGGTTCAAACGAAAGGACAAAAAACTTATTTTTTGCCGTTATGAAATCAGACTCAAGAAATTTGAATTTTGTATTCTTGCTATACACATCAAATTTTTACTTCAACTGAGATTTCTTACCTTAGAGTTAGGTGCGTATTATACACGAATATGAATAGACACACAAAAGTAACTCGATAAAAAGTGAAATTCTAAAGAGAAATCAATTTTTTTTTAATTTCTTAGAATTTTCCCCTGAAAATATAAACTCTACGTTGTTTGGAACTGATTTACAGCAAAAATTCAATCAAATCTCGCCAAAATATTTGTTTTGAGGCTACTCAAAATGGTGGCAAGTAAAATAGACTGTTCCAGGCTTGAACTGTGGTTGGTCAACTGAGAATGGTCACAAAAGGGCTAAATTGTCTAAAGAAGTTGGAAATAGAATTTAAAATGAATACAGGCCAAACAAGCTCACAATAGCGAGAATTCTTAAAATTATGGATTCATTTTATGTGCTCATTTATTTGTATGTATGGTACACAGAAGTGCGCATATTGACTTTTTTTCTTTCTTCAAAAGGTCAGTTATCGTTGGGTTTCAATCCAGACAATGCAAGGCTTCATATTGCAACAGTCTTGATCAAGCTCCCCTTTATCTCCGTCAAAGAATAGCAGGGTGAAACTAAGAAAAAGTGAAGAGTTCCGTGTACAAATCGCTAAAAACTAAATCCCAAGATTTCTCGGCTGAATAAGTACAAAAGCTTTTTTTTTTATGGAAAAGTGTTTAAAAAAAAAAACGGAGATTATATCGAAAAATAGATTTTTTTTTCTTCATGGTAAAATGCAAGTTATTTTATTGCAAAATTCACCTTATTGAATGACCCTTGTATATACACACTTTCGGAGTATTTTTATTTTATCTATTTTTTTTTTTCCTTTCAAGACCACTCAAATTGTGGTTTTCCACTCATACCTTTGTTATTGACTGTCTTTACAAATAAACAAAAAACACAAACAAAACGAACACGATCCATTGTATAACGACAATAACAAAGCTTACTATGATGCAAGTGATTAAACAATGCTTTTTCAACCAGGCAGACGCCATATTGGATTTCAATATATTATTTCCCCCTTCCTTCCTTCGTCCTCCCTGTTTCCTCTAGAATTCTGCTCTGACGTCACCTGTTTGGGGCGTCACGTGATTTGTCAACATACGCTGTCCAAAAGCCTCACTCCGACACAACTACCATTATTGAGCGATCCAAGTTGGACATGAGAGAAAAAACAAAAAACTTTTTGCTTTTTTTCTTCTCTTTATTGATTTCTTATCAATAACGGCGAATTGTGTCTTTTGGGCGCGTTTAGCAGAGTGGAAAACTGTTATAGATTCGATTGAAAAATCTCGAAGAGGCAAAACAATTTGATGAAAGAAAAGACATTAAGAGTGGGATGAAACGGTGCGGATGTGAACAGGCATGTCAGAGAGAGAGAGAGAGTGTGTAAAAGAGAAATGGGTTGCAAAGAGAGGGAGAGGAAACAAAAGCAAACAGGGTAAAAGCTAACGGGAGGAGAGAGATAAAAAAGAGCGAGGGGGGATAGAGAGAGAAGGAACGGGAGAGAGATAGAGGGGAGAGATAGGAAGAGCAGAGGGGAGCGAGAGAGAGAAATTAGCGAAGTGTAGAAAGAAAGGTTTGTTTACTTGGTGGAATGGCATATTAACTCCTATGGGTTATTTAATGCAAAATTTTATATATGATTTTTAAAAAGGGGGATAGTTTGTATTTGACTATTTTTAAACTAATGATTGCGCATTTGTGAAAGGGTTTCTAGTATTTCTACCGAATATTGAATATTCAGTATTAATCATTTGTTTGGCGATTGTTAAATAGTTTTAAGTATTTAGATGTTTGTGCAATTGACCGTCAGTCAACACCGAGGATTCATTTAAGATATATATATTAAGGGTTGGGTAAGGGAGTTTTGCTTCAAAAGCTATTTTAGGGATTCGCTCGAGACACTCATAATAGCAAGGGTTTGACATGACCAGCCGATTGATCGGATCAGGCTCCTAGAGAGATAGAATGAGAATGAGAGAGAGAGAGATAGAATGAGAATGAGAGAGAGAGAGATAGAATGAGAATGAGAGAGAGAGAGATAGAATGAGAATGAGAGAGAGAGAGATAGAGAATGAGAGAGAGAGAGAAAGAATGAGAGAGAGAGAGAAAGAATGAGAGAGAGAGAGAGAAAGAGAATGAGAGAGAGAGAGAGAAAGAGAATGAGAGAGAGAGAGAGAAAGAGAATGAGAGAGAGAGAGAGAAAGAGAATGAGAGAGAGAGAAAGAGAATGAGAGAGAGAGAAAGAGAATGAGAGAGAGAGAAAGAGAATGAGAGAGAGAGAAAGAGAATGAGAGAGAGAGAAAGAGAATGAGAGAGAGAGTATCGATGTCAATGATAGAAATGTTTCGAGTGTCAAAAGTATTTGAACGAACGATTCAAACTAGAGCCAAGCCGTAAGTAATATCTACCTCCGGAAGTCTATTTGCTAACTTCCGTTTCCGCTAGAGTATTTTTTTTTTCATCGAGGTTGTATAAACATCTGAGAAAAAACCTGATTGTGTGTCTTGCATTCACGACCCAAAATTTTTATTATCACCGGATCCTCCAACCCAACCCGTCGAATAGCCCTAACTTGGCCTTTTGTTTCAATATTGACTTTCTACTGGAAAAGAATGAATATCTACATAAGCGTAACACGTTAATGTATCGTTTACAATGGAAGTGTAAGTTAGCCATAAGAAAAAAAATTAATTAAACAAAGCAAATGTGTTATAAAAATATTTAGAATAGATCGAAATACAAGGGGAAGGTGAGATACATTCAATGAACTGGATTGGTCTATTCTCGCGGGAAAATGCGTAAAATCGATTAGTTACATAAGTTTAGCGTACCGGACGTGCTTTTAAGCTTAAAAAAAAAAAAAATCTCGACATAACTAGAAGTCAACTTATACGGCAGAACGAGAAGCCAAGTCTTTATACCAGTGAGAGGTCAACCAGAGGTAAGGGTTTTGATTTTAACCCTGCCGTATAAATCGACTCCTTATTTTGTAAGCAATGAATTGTTTATCATCATCATGTCGTGCCACAGGCATGGATATCCCTGACCCTCTCTCGCCACTTCTCCCAATGGTTCATCTCCTCTGGCAGGACTTCAGGGCTACATCCCGTATCCTCACATAGCTGCTGTGTGTATGTTCGAGCTGGTCATCCTGCTTTTGCCCGGCCATATGTGGGGGTCCATAGGAGTACATCACTTATGAGCTCGTCCCTGCTTCTCTAGCAGTGACCTGCAGTTTAAAAACTTATTTGAATCTCACATATGTAGAAAGTTGCCAAGATTTTCCAAGTCTGA
This sequence comes from Sepioteuthis lessoniana, assembly GCA_963585895.1. NCBI lineage: Eukaryota > Metazoa > Mollusca > Cephalopoda > Myopsida > Loliginidae > Sepioteuthis > Sepioteuthis lessoniana. The sequence continues at coordinate 60,213,094 of OY757942.1, read as the reverse complement.
TTTAAACTAATCAACTCGACAGTTAATTCTTACACCATTGAATTAGCATTTTATTCATGGAAATAATTCTTTTGTCAAAAGACAATGTTTGACACTAGAGTTATCACATGAAGATATTGATTTCTTTATTTAATGGCCTAAGATCTTTCGTGGGTTATTTGATGCCAAAGCCATCTTTGAAGAACATTAGTGACAGTATTTATCCCATTGCCGAGGAGATAAGGGGCTTATATTTTACCCAAGGGTAAAAGTCCGAAAGTTGTTTAAGCTCGCATGTGATATTGCAACCCATCACACTAGCCACTACGCCATAGAGATTCTCCTGAAGACTTCATTAAATGACCGTATAGCGTGTATACGTATTTATTAAGCACTCCGAACCGACAGAATATGACACGAGGTCAATTTTTTAAAGCAAAGTTTAACAGGTTTCAATTAAGTTTTCCTTCTCCTTGACTGGTTGCCTCACCAAGGCTGAAGAATAGTCTGCCCTACTATTTACCCATAGTTGGAGGGAGAATAATTTGATTCATACCTTAACCAAGGGTATTAACGCTATGTGAAATGCAATCAGCCTCGTCCAGGCTTTAAACTAGTGTCGTCTTGGAGGTGCCTGTGGTGCAATGGTTATTGTCCATTTCCAAAGACAATAACCATTGCACCACAGGCACCTCCAATGTCTGTATATAGGATAAACGAGAATAGACCAACGAGGAAAACTGGATCTTAGAAGTATATTTTTCATTCAGCATTAATGTGGGAGGAGATCATATTTAAAATTTACTTGACTAAAAAACTATTTTATCAGTTGACTGAATCTACTAATGCATGTACATGTCACAACGTCGGCTGAAGAACAGTCTGCCCTACTATTTACCCATACTTGGAGGGAGAATAATTGGATTCATACCTTAACCAAGGGTATTAACGCTATGTGAAATGCATCAGCTTCGTCCAGGATTTGAACTAGTGTCGTCTTGTCTATTTCCAAAGATAACAACCATTGCACAACAAGCACTTCCAATGTCTGTATATATTATCATATTTACCCAACCCCTCCGCTCGGGCAGGATATGACACAAGGTCAATTTTTTAAGCGGAGTTTAACAGGTTTGAATTCAAAGTTTTCCTTCTCCTAGACTAGTTGCCACACCAAGGCTGAAGAACCTAGTCTGCCCTACTATTTACCCATAGCTGGAGGGAGAATAATTGGATTCATACCTTTCCCATAGGTATTAGTGCTATGTGAAATGCAATCAGTCTGATCCAGGATTTGAACTCGTGTCGCCGTGTCCAATTCCTGCGACGATAACCATTACACCACGGGCACATGTCTGTATATATTATAGACGAGAATAGATCAACGTGGAAAACTAGATCTTAAACGTATATTTTTCATTCAGCATTAACGTGGGAGAAGATCATGTTTAAAATTTACTCACCTAAAAACAAATTATTTTATCTGTAGACTGAATCTACTAATGCATGTATATGTCACAACTTCATGCGTATTTCCCCAAGGAAAGCAAACCTTAGAATGGCACTAAAACGATTTCGGAGATGAAGATTCAGATCTTGAGGAAATGTGGAGTACCCACCATTGCCATTACTCCAATGTCCACTGACTCGGAATAGTGGTGCCTGTTATCGCCCCATTTATGCATCACATGTTTACCTGAAAATTATTAGCATTAAATTCACTCACTCGTCTCCTAATCTGGTTTGGTTTGGTTTCATGGCATATCAGCCATTGTAAGTTATTTAATGACAAATCCATTTTTGTGCATTTAAGCGGTTCTATTTCAAACAATTCAGTTTGAAATAGGAACAGTTTCGTTCTACATGACCCATGGATAGGACCTTATCAGGTGTTACCACTCCTGGCCAGAGTTAACCTGAGGCACTTCATATTCAAAGCTCCTCTATTACTGGACACTTACCATCATATTGTGGGGGTGTTTTACCCCTCTGCAGAGACGCAGTCGGTGTATTCTACTGCCCCAGCCGACTGAGTGCGTTTTAGTCATGGGTGGGACGTTACTCATGCAGTATGCCTTAAGCAAGAATTACCAGGCAAAGCCATACCTCTCCCTGAATCTATTACTGGTTTGAATCTAGAATTTTCCTTCTCCTAGACTGGTTTCCATGCAAATATTAAAGAGCCAAATCTGCTCTACTATTTACCCATAGCTGTGGGAAGACTAGTTGGATTTATACCTCTCCCGAGGGTATTAATGTCAAAATACTAAAAGCCTAATCCAAGATTTGAACTCTGGTCGCAGAGTCTACTTCCTGTGAAAATCCTATTTTTGACATGCCATATAGCCAATCAAAGAATTGATTCATAGTAACAGACTACAGTATTAAGCAGTTGAAATGATTTGTATCATGCGGTAGCCACATTCTAGAATTTATTTCTTTGAGTTGTATTAATTACAGTTTTCCAATTCCAAAGACAAAAGTAATTTGATTATGAGAATTCTTCGTATCAAAGATTTTTCAATTTTTTTCGTTTCATTTCTCTGCTAATATCTTTGGAAAAAGGCATGATTCCATCTCTTCCATAAATGGATAAATCAGAAACTGTGTTCTCAAGCCAATCTAGTGTTAGAGAACAAGGCTGACCTTAAAACAAAAAGAACGTGAGGCTACTAACAAAAAACAAAAAAAACAAAAACAAAAAACAAAAAAAACGCAACACTGATGTTGTGTGGCTGTGACCCAATGACCTCCAAGCATTCTTCGAGGTCATCACAACCATTAAGGGCCAAAATTTAGGCGCAAAGTAGGAGTGTTAAAATAATCAATCTAGTAGTCTAAAACAGGAGATTACAGTATGATACGTGGTGTAATGGTTATCGTCGTAAGAAATAGACACTGCGACACGAGTTCAAATTCTGACCGAGACTAACTGCATTTCACATGGCACTAATACCCTTGGGAAAGGTTTCAATCCAATTATTATCCCTCCAACTATGAGTAAATTGTAGAACAGACAAGGTTCTTCAGCCCTGGAGAGGCGACTAGTCTTGGAAAAGGAAAACTGAATTCAAACCTGTTAAACTTCGCTTAAAAATTGACCTTGTGTCACATCCTGCCCGAGTGGTGGGGTTGGTAAATATGGATACAAAACTAAGATATTAGAATGTCCACCGAGGATTGAAATCACAACATCAGAAGTAATTCACAATACAATCTTTTCGGTTATCTTTCTAAAGTAACCATTTCCGTTGTTAAAGTATACTTAAAAAGGACAAAAATATGGTCTGACGTCTTTTAGTCGGATGTAAAGACGAAAACACTTCTCCAGCATTTGTCGTTCAAACAGTTGGTACTTAAATGATATTTGAAACAGGCTCGTTCACCTTTGTTTCGTGTTCGCTTTTCAAGGAAATGTTTTGTTTCGATATTGTGCCGTTAGTCAAGAGGGCCACAAGAAAAATGACGAAGAGTTGAAAAAAAAAAAAAAACAAAGTGGGGATGCGAAAATGCAGAAAGAAAATGGACGATAAAGTAATTTGATATTTAGTTCTAAAAAGAAAAAAAAATGGTAGAGACACTTTGTTTTACGGTGCGTTAAGCTAAGGAAAAAAAAGGACAAGACATTTTTTTTGTGTACGTTGAAGGCAAATTTTGTCATCGTCTAAGCAGAAATACGAAGAAGAAAAAGATGGCGGAGAAGGAAATAAAGTCTTTTGTGGAAGGAAAACAGTCGAGAAGAACTATTAGAGGAATAAGAGGAACAAACTACGGCCAAATTCCTGCCCTACTCCAGTTAGAGAGAAAGAAAAAACAACTTTTGTACAACAAACGTTTGAAGTAGAATAGAATATTACCTGAAATAGGAAGAAAATATCATGTTATTAAGATAAAGGTCACTTCATGAAGGCTGGATATTTTGCGCTTTTCGGCGGGAAAAAAAATCACCATTTGTCAATCATTGAACTGAAAATAATTTTTGTTTCGGGTCGAAATGCTATCATTGCAAGAAGTACTAATTGAGAAAAAGAGGCTTACGCATCGATAGGCAGAGGCAGAGAGAGGGAGAGACAAGTAACAAAAAACTTTTAAACCTGTAAATTACATTAAACGAAAAAAAAACTATTTTTCTAACTCTTCGAAGAACCTACCTTTAAAAAAATTCAACCTATCTATTTTTAGACTTTTTGGAAATAACCATACCCAAATATTTTGGAAATAACCATACCCAAATATTTTCCTCAGAACAAAACAATGCAGATTTTAGTTTCAAAAGCGAACATCTGTTGGCTGAATCTTTTACGTAGCATATAGTGTAGATGGTTGTCCCATAAGTGGAAACCGTAGATGTCAATATGTAATCGACACTTTAAAGTCAGTTAAAAGCTGGATTTACTAAAATATGCACACACACAGAGGATTTAGCATAAATAACCAACAAAGGTTGACATGTCATAAAACCCAAACAAACGAACAGTTTGTAGTATATTTGTTAGCATCCAATCTATGGATCAAATAGAAATATTTAAACATTTACAGTAACTGAAATCATTTAACTGAGCAAGCAAATGGTCAGTTGATTAAAATTTTGGAAGTTAGATTGTAACTTTAATTTGTCAGCCGAGAGCAGGCAATTCTTTATTTATCTATGCTCCGACTGGCTCCTGACTTGCGTACATGGGTAAAAATCATCGATGAAGTAAATGTATGCAAAAGTGGAGAGACAGGATGAAACAAATCATGGGGGGTAGAAATACGAAGGTGCGAAACTAACCTCTTCCTGGGAAACACTGTATAGTAATCAGCATCATGACTAAACTGTATAAATACGTCTGAATGATGCACATGTCTTTGTAATTCCGAGGTCATCAGGAATATCTGGTCATTGATCATCATCCTCCTTCATCATCTTGGTGACTTTATTGGTTATGCTTCATTGATTTATATAATGCCAATAGATTGTAGGTAATATTATTAAATGAGACAGAGGTCATTTGCTTACTCAGTTAAATGATTTCAGTTATTGTAAATCTTTAAATATTTCTATTTGATCCATAGATTGGATGCTAACAAATAATTACAAACTGTTCGTTTGGTCGGGTTTTATGACATATCAACATTTGTTGGTTATTTAAGCCAAATCCTCTGTGTGTGTGTGTGTGTGTGTGTGTGTGTGTGTGTGTGTGTGTGTGTGTGTGTGTGTGTGTGTGTGTGTGTGTGTGTGTGTGTGTGTGTGTGTACGCGCGCATATATAAGTAAATAAGTTGGGACTGAAAGGCTCCCTATTCAATAGCTACTACACAAAGATGTAGGGAAGAGCATTACTCCTTGCCCCAGATAACTCCACTTACCCTTGATCCATACACTATAATGCTGAGTGTTAAGCAAGAGGGCATCAAGTAACTTTTTTGCGTCTTTGCTATGACTCGACCTGGGGTTGAACCTCGGTCCTCTAGGCCATAGCGAACACTGAATATCTGAATTGTGATAAAAAAATTACTAAAATTAGGATATTAAAAGAAATGACTCATAACTAACAATATTAAAAAGCAAACATCAATTCTTAACGAACGCCGACGGATGTGTAATTACAATTTCAAAACAGAAGTTTGTATTGTACTGCTTAGGAATTCACAATTAAATGGCATATCAACCTTCGTGGTTTACTTAATGATAAAAACATTCTCGTAGAAGAACAGCAAGAATGCTAAATAACACATAGCTGAAGGGATAAAAAGAGTTCATTCCTTCGCAAAAGATATTAATCCGAAAGTGGATATACAAGCACGACAGAAGATCGAACTTGCCAACTTCGAAGTCAGTCCTGTATTTTTGCTATTACATCACTACTGGTACTTCCCTCAATAGAGATAACTCCTTTGGAGGAAAATTAGATTTTGAAACCTATTTGGGTTATTTGTTTAACGATATATCGACTCATTTTTATTTATTTAGAAATGTTTGATTATATTGATCAAACATTTTCAGCGTACCACTGCTTTGATGAAACTTTGACCCTAAATCCCTATTGGCACAAACTTATACGGTTAAAAGTATACCTATCAAATACCAATAATTTTCAAAATTATTTGGTTTCAAATGATTATAATCCTCAGTAGACTATAATAGGTTCCAGCAACTCCAAGGGGCAAATAGGAAACTATACAACAGAAAAATATTGCTATTTGTTTTTTCTAATCATATTTATACATTTTCGAAAAGTTATTTTAACGGGATTCAACTCCTCATGGGTTATTTAATGCTTAAGTTTTATTTCTTATTTCTAAATGTTTGATTGGTATAAATAAATTTAACATTTCATCCTATTTTCTTTTTATTGCAATTTGTCGATAATCTCTAAGAAGTTTTATCAAATATGTCTTTTATTCAATAGAATTCGGACAACTGTAATTTACAAAGCTATTTGCTTAGGTGTGGGGAAAATGCCGTTGGGATGGGGCACCTAATGAAACAAACACACTCATGTAGGCTTGCTCGTCTAGCTTTACATCACCCAGGGCGACCAAAGAATGTGTATACAGTTGCATGGTTTCCAGTATTCCAAACAAATCTTATATTGGAGTGTGTGGTACCGAAACCTTCATCCCCACCGACATCGCAATACCCTTAGTTATTTAGATTTTATTCTCAATGCTTATCAAATAATTTAATCATCATCATCATGTCGTGCTGGTAGCACGGATATCCATTACCTTCTCTCGCCACTTTTCCCTATTGTTCATCGCTTCAGGCAGGTCTTATGGACAACATCCTGTATCCCCATAGTTGCTGAATGTATATTCGTGCTAGTCGTGTGGGGGTCCATAAGAGTACATCACTTATGAGTTTGTCCCTGCTTCTACAGCAGTGTCCTGCATATCTGGTTCGTCTAACTTGAATAGTTTTCGTGATAGGCCGTACAGTTGATGTCTTGTGGGGTGTTGCCGCCAGGACTTGTTCAAGATTTCTCGCAGCATTCTTGTGTAATTACCGTCTAGCTTCTTCTCCAGCCGTTTTGTTAGAGTCCATGTAGTGCATCCATATAGCAGTATCGATGCGACCGCTGCCTGGAAGAAACTGCGTTTCATTTTATTGGTTAGGTCTGATTTCCATATTATCGATAGCCTTACCCCACAAAAACAATTACCGACGCCGACTACGCCGATGACATAGCGATACATCCAAACAAGCCGAAATATTATTCTATCAACAATATCTATAAATGACTAGTCAAGTAAAATTTACTTCGAAACAGTTCGTTTTAAATGACTCCTGGCCTGGCCAGATTTAATATGCAGGGTGGGGGTAATCACGAATCGAGACTCGTGTGGCCATCACAAAAATTCTTGAACCACTCGGTATTCCCCTTTAGAGGTGTTTCGGGCGGCAAACGATAAACTTAACCTGATATAGAGCTACTGCTGGAAGGATGGTCTCCTGGGACCCAGGGAACATCTCAACACTCACCCAGTGCCAACACCAGGAAGGCGGCCCTTTTTTATATTTAAAGTCCTGTGTGTTATATATGAATGAGAAGTATGTTCACATCGTAAATGGTGTGGATGATTTACAGACTGCCTTTAACAAACCTTGATTTAACAAACAATTACTAGGTGCTATTCATTTGTAATGTTTGGTTTTGGGGCATATCAACCGTTGTTATTTATTTAATACCAAATCCTATATATATATATATATATATATATTATATATATATATATATATATATATATATATATATATATATATATAATTAACTTAAATCGCGAGTCGAAAAATCTTCTAAAGTTTCACCTTAACGGATCATCAGGAAGTTTTCATTCGACTAAATTCTAAGGAGAAATCGCTTTCCTTTATTCACCAAAAACCCCACCTAGCCTAGAATTTGCATATAAAAAAAAAATAAATAAATAAAAATAAAAATAAAAGGAGAATGCGGAGTTTAAAACTTTTTTTTTTTAATATTTTTTTAAAAACGCATTTTTTTTAATGCAAATTCTAGGCTAGGTGGGGTTTTTGGTGAATAAAGGAAAGCGATTTCTCCTTAGAATTTAGTCGAATGAAAACTTCCTGATGATCCGTTAAGGTGAAACTTTAGATTTTTCGACTCGCGATTTAAGTTAATTCTATAATTGGCTCCATTGTATTGTGTTGAGCACTTTAGTAATTGTAGCATTGCAGCATTCACGGAGGGTTTTTTGGTTTTCTTTTGACCACTGACGGCGTACCCCTTGATTTTTTTCAAGGAGTCGGACGAGGTTGGCCTTTTCTTTCTTTTTTACCCAAAAAACTTTTTTCTTTTTCCTTTGGGTGGTGATTCGAGATATTTTTATCTCTTGTTCCTGGCCGGGGTTTTTTTTTGTTTTTTTCTGGTACCGTGAATACTGGTAGATATTAGATTAGTAAATTTTATTTATATATATATATATATATATATATATATATATATATATATATATATAAAATTTGTGAACATTTTTGAGATACTGTTATTAGCTCAAAAAGTTCTATTTCGAACAAATTAATTTAGCGTCATTTGTTCGCACTCAATTTAAATGTCAAGTTCTATTTGACCTATATCAGGGGCTATCACTCTGGACAAGAGTGAACCTGGGAGCTATGGCAATTAGGCAATACTCCATATTCCTCAAAGTTCCAATATTACTGAAGCCTCACCATAAGATTGTTTAATGTCATACGAAGGACACTCTTCAGAAGGTCTTACCCCTCTGCAGAGATGTATTTGGTGCATTCTGAAGTGAAATGAACCAGGCTTACTGGAAATAGCAAAAAAAAAAAAAAAATCTTGGAGAGGTTTTAAAACTTCCATCGCCTTTTTTATCCTGGAGATTTCTTGTTTTTTGAAATGGCTGTGTTTACGTCTTTACCAGCTGAGCTACACGTTGGAGGAGTCTTATCCCTCTGCAGAGATGTATTTGGTGCATTCTGAAGTGAAATGAACCAGGCTTACTGGAAATAGCAAAAAAAAAAAAAAATCTTGGAGAGGTTTTAAAACTTCCATTGCCTTTTTTATCCTGGAGATTTCTTGTTTTTTGAAATGGCTGTGTTTACGTCTTTACCAGCTGAGCTACACGTTGGAGGAGTCTTATCCCTCTGCAGAGATGTATTTGGTGCATTCTGAAGTGAAATGAACCAGGCTTACTGGAAATAGCAAAAAAAAAAAATCTTGGAGAGGTTTTAAAACTTCCATTGCCTTTTTTATCCTGGAGATTTCTTGTTTTTTGAAATGGCAGTGTTTACGTCTTTACCAGCTGAGCTACACGTTGGAGGAGTCTTATCCCTCTGCAGAGATGTAGTCGGTGTATTCTACTGCCCCAGTCGACTGGGCCACTCGTTGGGGGAGTTTTAAACTCCGAATTCTCCAAAGCTTTAGCATTACTGGAAGCTCACTTTTACATTGTTAATGTCATATCCAGGACACTCGTTTGGAGAGTTTTACCCCCTGTGCAGAGATGCAGTCGGTATATTCTACAGGCGAAGCCAACTTGGCGAGCATTCTGTTAGAGTCAATACCACATGATACGAAGATTTTTTTGGTAATAAAGCTTCTTATTTCAAAAGGGGTCACAGCTTTGTAATGAGGTAGAAAATAACCTTTTCTTTCAAATCTATTTCCACCTGGGTGTCTATTTTCAGTTTCTTTGGTTGAGAATAGGTTGTGAGGTCTGCAATAGAAATCGTCTACGTTGATAGGTGGTCAATAGATCATCTAACTTTTACTTTAGGCGTTTCGTTTAAGTCCAAGTTGTGCAACGATACAGTAGCACTCACTCGGCTACAGCTAATAAAAATCTGATCTGACAGTTATGCGAGAAAAGAGTAAGAAAATTTGGCAAGATAATTTTTCTAAAACCCTGCAGCATAGAGGGGTTATGTGACTTTACTTGTCTAATGAGGCGAAGTTGAGCCAATTTGGCATCACCTGTTGCAATCGCTGAAATGATCGCAAATAATTTTGCACTGTTGACATATCGAGCGCAATGACTTGCATATAAACACGAGATTTTCCTAAGTTCGATCACAGATACCATCCAACTGGTTCAGACATATATATAAGTCGAGGGAGACCCTAAGGCTCCCTTTTCAATAGATTCTCCACAGAGGTGTAGGGGCGAGTGCAACTCTTTTCTTTAATTGGTCCATTTTATCCTAGATATGTACCTTATGATGCTGAGCGCTAACAAGGTGGTATCAGGTACCATTTTTTGAGTCTTTGGTATGTATCGACCAGCGATTGAAACCAGTCTTCCGGGCCAATGGCGAACACCACCCACTAAGCCAATGGGTCAGTCATTGATGCAGGTATATCATCCTTTTATAGGTTATATATAATAAAACTTTCAAATAATTTGCGTATTTACATGGGTTCAACAATTCCAATTTAACATTAATAAGTCATAGTTTCAAGTATTCCGTTCTAATAGTCTTCCAACATTTTAAAGGTTACTACAGCTCAGGGCCAAAATTCACCAGGGAGTAATGGCAACTAGGAGGTCCTACATACGCCCAAGACCTGGAGCCTCACCATCTGAAACAGTTTATTATTATACTCTAGACACCTTTTTGTCGAAGTTCACACCCCTCTGTAAGTTTATATATCTATAAGACTGGAAAGAAAGTTTCTCAGAGCCGTTGATAGTGTCTACACAATCAACGTATTTAAGTGTCATACACTGGACACACTTTAGCTGAATTAATAACCCCTCTGTAAGTACATGATATGTGCGACACTGGAAAGAGTTTCCTAAAGCCATTGACAGTGTCGACACAGTCGATATACTCAAGTGTCATACTCTGGAACATTTTAGGCGAAGTTATAACCCCTCTGTAAGTATATATATATATATATATATATATATATATATATGATAGATACTGGAAAGAGTTTCCTAGAGCCATTGACTGTGTCTACACAATCGATACAGTTTAATATCATACCCTGGACACCTTTTAGCCGAAGTAGTAATCCCTCTCTAAGTACATAATATATATGACACTGGAAAGAGTTTCCTAGTGCCATTGACTGTGTCTACACACTCGATACAGTATAATATCATACCCTGGACACCTTTTAGCCGAAATAATAACCCCTCTCTAAGTACATAATATATATGACACTGGAAAGAGTTTCCTAGAGCTATTGACAGTGTCGACACAATCGATACAGTTTAATATCATACCCTGGACACATTTTAGCCGAAGAAGTAACCCCTCTGTTAGTACATAATATATATGACACTGGAAAGAGTTTCCTAGAGCCATTGACTGTGTCGACACAATCGATACAGTTTAATATCATACCCTGGACACCTTTTAGTCGAAATAATAATCCCTCTCTAAGTACATAATATATATGACACTGGAAAGAGTTTCCTAGAGCTATTGACTGTGTCGACACAATCGATACAGTTTAATATCATACGCTGGACACCTTTTAGCCAAAGTAGTAATCCCTCTCTAAGTACACAATATATATGACACTGGAAAGAGTTTCCTAGTGCCATTGACTGTGTCTACACAATCGATACAGTTTAATATCATACGCTGGACACCTTTTAGCCGAAGTAGTAACCACTCTCTAAGTACATAATATATATGACACTGGAAAGAGTTTCCTAGAGCCATTGACAGTGTCAACACAATCGATATACATAAAGAGTGCACAATATCTGTGATAAAGAATATGAATTTAAATTAGGGTAGCGTAGACAGTCATCAGCGTGATCCTCATATTATATATAAAAGATGACCTGACAAACGCCTGACAGCGTGGAAATTCTCCCTTGAATTATTTGTGCCCGATATGTTGTCCTTATTCTGAATGGAAAAGGCACAACAGTCGACATCAAAAAATTAATTCCTTAAGTCAATGATTTACACATCATAAATCAAGACTTGACTGATACACGAAATCGACTTATATGGAGTGGAAATATGTCAAAAGGTTAAAGTTATATAAAAAATATATTGTGATCTATGAACAAACTCCGGGGAAACGAACGAAACTAATTTAATGACAATGGGGAAACTACTTTCTTACCTAATCCGTTTGTAGCTTTTTTTTAAAGCTGTGACCCTCACAACGAAGGGAATAAAAACGCAAAGTATACCAATCTAGAGAGAACAAATTTTATAGCATGAGGGGTAGAAACGATTTTAGGGGTGGTAGAAGATGGATACAGTTGGTTGAATTTCAATCTACTCCTTTTGTCGAGGGTGAACAGGTTTTATTTCGAAGTTCTGTTTAGACTACACGAGAAATTTCTGTGGGGATTTATTGTGTGAAAGGGGCTTAAGGTACAATGAGATTTGGGAGGTCAAATAGTGCAATATACTTCTTTTGTGTCATATGTATGGAGACATCTACCCCTGTCATATGACAGAAAATGAAATCATTTCTTTAGAGTTCCAGGAAACAATGCAAACACTCAGACAAAGAATGAATCTGAATTGATTGTTCTAGTTTTCCAAATTGTGGACATTGTATCATTTATAACTATGACAAACTCCCTCCATCACTCTCATTCATAATATATAAGTAAATGAAGATTTTGAATATCCAGAGAATGAGTGATCAATACACGTCTATTTAATACAAAATAGACCTGCGTATATATATATATATATATATATATATATATATATATATATATAACTAAAAAAGAAAATTGCGTTCATAAAAATTTTTTCGCTCATTCAAGCTGATCAGAAGGATTTCAAATCCATTTGATGAGCTAAATAAGTGGAATAATTTATTGTGGAATACAGTTTCCAATTTTCTCACTTTTTAACAATATATATAAGTAAAGTTGTCTCCCTTTAGTCGAGGGCCACCAGAAGGCTCCATTTTATCTATAATTATTTCGTGCCGCTAGCACGGATATCACTGACCCTCTCTCGCGACTTTTCCCTATCGTTCATCGCCTCTGGCAGGTCTTCAGGGCTACATCCCGTATCCTCACATAGCTGCTGAATGTATGTTCGAGCTGGTCGTTCTGCTTTTGCCCGGCCATATGTAGGCGTCCATAGGAGTACCTCACTTATTCGTCTAATTTGGATAGTTTTCGTGATGGGAGGCAGGTGGCCGTATAGTTGGTGTCTTGTGGGGTGTTGCCGCCAGGACTTGTTCTATATTGCTCGTGGCATTCTTGTTTAATTGCCGTCTAGCTTCTTCTCCAGCCGTTTTGTTAGCGTCCATGTAGTTATGGGAAGTGAAAAGAATATTACCTTTGCATTTTTTTTTGTTTTTATTTATTGTTCTCAATTAGTTTTGATTTTGCCAGAATAGTTTTGATTTTTTTTTTATTACATCTCAACCACCGTAGGTTATTTAATGCCAAATCCATATATATATATATATATATATATATATATATATATATATATATATATATATATATATAGTTCTATTTCAAGCAAATCAGTTTAGCAAAAGTTTGTCAAAACAGTTCTTTTTTTAACAATTCAGTTGAGCAGAAGCACAGTTTAGTTCTATTTACCCTATAAATAGGACCCTAACAGGTGCTACCAGTTCGGGCCAAAGTTTACTTTGGAGCAATGGCAATAAAAGGTTACTCCACTTTCCCCAAAGCTCCTGCATTATCAGAGCCTCATCATTAGATTGTTTAATGTCATATCTAGGACATTTATTGGATGAGTCTTACCCCTCTGATGAGATGCAGTCGGTGTATTCTGCGGCCTTGGCTGACTGAGCCATCTTACAATGTTATGAGAGAAGCTATGAAAAAAAAGGATGTATATATTTGGTGTGTGCATCCACACATACAAAGAACTAGTCAGATTTTTCAGCAACTCGAAAGACCTTCCTTAAGAAAAGTTAATTTCCTAAAGTAATGTGAAAAATAAAATTGCATTTCATGAACTGGACAAAATTGGGCATCATGAAAATATTCTAATTATTCGTATATAACACGCACTTTTCCATATTTTCAAATATTACACACAATATTAATTCTTTTTATCCAACTACAAGCATCACTACATCAGGATAGTATAACTGTTTGTGATCATGAGATCAGGGGGGAGTGTAGGGAAAAATCATGACTTACCGGACTAGCGTGTGGCTGCGTTTCGTACGTTTCTGTCGCTTAACAAGAAAAAAAGTTAAAATGGCAACACACAGTCGCTTTTGTATTTGCTTATCTCGCGTGAAGTAACGCAGACTCTCGGCGCTCCTATGCAAATGAGATTGTCAGGTGTTATAAAAAGAGTCCTTGAGGGAACGGGCATAAATTGAAAGAAGGCGTGTTGCGAGGACAGACGCGTGCAAGAGGATTGTCTGTGTCAGTGACGTTATTGAAGTCAACTTTCAAACTACAAGGTTCCAGTTTCTTTGTTTATGGCATGTCAACCTTTCAGGGTTACTTAATGCTAAAGCCATCTTTTTAGAAGCACAGTGGGAGATTTCACATCTTTACCAATGGTACTATTTACCCAACCCCTCCGCTCGGGCAGGATATGACACAAGGTCAATTTTTAAGCGGAGTTTAACAGGTTTGAATTCAGAGTTTTCCTTCTCCTAGACTAGTTGCCTGCCCAAGGCTGAAGAACCTAGTCTGTCCTATACTAGTCTTTACCAATGGTATTAGTCGAAAAGAGAACATAATTGCGCGACTAGAATTCGAAATTACTTACTACGATGTAGTCCAGCACGTTAACCACTACGTCACGGAGACTCTCCCCTTTGAGCGAATATCAGTTATCTATGACCCAAATTAATGTATTGGAAAAACTTGTTTTCTGCCACAACAGAGAAAAACAGCTTTTGGAATTGTTCATAAATAATTCGGCATCTTAATTTGTAAGCGAATTTTTGTCACAAACCTGCGGTATTTTCATTTGAAAATGTCTGCGTGTTTGCTCTGAAAACTCCGAAAATGCTTCGTTTCAAAATATAACTGAATCTTATAAATCATTTTTATCTCTAAGAAGTAGATAAACTTGCTGAACAAACGTTAAATTCAGCTGCTACAAGTTCAGAAAGACAATGAGTATTCTATACACAAGTTTTTTTTTCCAGAAGAATGTTCTTTAATAATGGCAAGGGTTATGAGACGATCCAATTCTTATCCATGACATATCAACCTTTTGTGGGTTATTTGCTACCAAAGCTATCATTGGGGTAGAACATTGATAATAACATTAAAGTCATAGTTAGGGAAATAAAGGGGTGAATCCCTTTTCTGATGAGTCCGTAACTGAGCGTAACAATGTGACTGGAGTTTGAACTCGCGTACTAAGATAAAGTCCAACACGTTACATACTACGCCACCAGAACTCACACCACAGATTCGCAAACCTTTTTTGTTTAACTTGGTTTTATTGCATATCAACCATTTTAGGTTATTTAATGCCAAATCCATTTTTATACATGTAAACAGTTCTATTTCAAACAATTCAGTTTAGCATATGTTCATTTTTTTTTGTTTAGACACAGTTAAATGTCGAAACAAATCTATTTCTAACAATGCAGAGTGGAACTGGGAGCAATGGAAATAAAGGAGTACTCCGCATTCTCTAAAGCTCCTGCACTACAGGATGGATGGTTGGGTTTTATAGCATATCAACCGTTGTCGGTTATTTAACGCCAAATCAATTTTTATGTAAAAAAATCAGTTCTATTTTAAACAATTCCGTTTAGCATGAATACACAGTTTGTCAAAAACATTTCCATTTCAAACTATTCAGTTTATTCAAACAGTTCTAATTCAGCTTAGCTTAAGTAGTTTTTATTTACACAGTAAAATGTCAAAACAGTTCTATATATAAAAATTCAGTTTAGTGTAAGTACAGGTTCAATTTCAAACAAATTACTTTAGCATAAGCACGCAGTTTAAATGTAAGTACGGTTTAATTGTCAAAAACTTTTCTATTTCAAGCTATTCAGTTTAGTCAAACAGTTCAGTTTAGCATAAGTATGCAGTTTAGTTCTATTTAACCCATAGATAGGGCCCTATCAGGTGCTAATTACTGGAACCTCACCATCAGATTGTTTAGTGTCTTATCCAGGACACCCGTTAGGGGAAGTCTTATCCCTCTGCAGAGGTGTAGTCAGTGTATTCTACAGCCCCAGTCGACTGGGCAATGTACTACTGGAGCCTCACCATCAGATTGTTTAGTGTCATATTCAGGACACTCGTTCGGGATATCTTACCCCACCAGCCGACTAGGCCAACCTTTTCTGAATTTGAAACATGTCAGACTCGCTTTTATATTATTTGATTCTCAGGTGGTTAAAGGATTATCGACATCGTTCACCCATCAAATATTCTAAATACCCCAAAAACTAACACTGAAAAAAAAAAAAAAAAAAAAAACTACTGGGCTTTAAGAAAAAGGATTTTTGAAACTTGGCAACGAATCTGAGGATTGGATTGACATTACTTCTTATACTTAGATTGAGATTAGGGAAAACAGGATCATGCTTCAATTGTCAGGAAACTGAATCGTTTGCTTGAAGAGTGATCTTACGAAAAGTTCAAATTGTCTTGGGTTATTTTATCTCAAGGGGTTAATGAATCGCATTTATTGTACATTTATAAGTAAATTTGTGCATTTGTTTGAGAGTTTTGGTGTGATGGCATATCAACCAGTATTGGGTATTTAATCCCAAATCCTGTTTTTACATATATTTATTAAATGATTTATGAACACATTTTGTCGATACCCTGTTAAATGATAAAGGTTCTATTTCGAAAAATTCAATTTTGCGTAACCAAGTATTGCTATGTATAACGAACAATTCAATTAAACATCAGTCATTTGTTTACAGTCAAATGATCAAACTTCTATTTCGAAAAATTCAATTTAGCACAAGTCATTTGTTTTGCATAGAGTTTAAAACGTCAAACAATTCTATTTCACCATAGATAGGACCATATGAGGTGCCAGAGTGAACCTGGGATCGTTGGCAATGAAGGAGTACTTCGCATTCCTCAAAGCGCCAGCATTACTGGAGCCTCACCATTAGGATCTAATCCTTAGCAGAGATGTAGTCAGTGTTATCTACGCCCCTCCCCACTAGTCGACAAGGCTATATTTATTTGAACTCAAGTAATAGCAATTTTTAAACAATTACTCCGTCAAGTAACTATGATATGGCATCAAGTATTCCTATCAAATGCTACTATTTTAATAGATATTTGAACCCTGAAGTGAACATAACAGGTACTACCACTCCGGGTCAGAGTGGATTTGCGGGCAATAGCAATAAACTTCACCACCAGATGGAATTTTGTTATATATTAAGGACACATTTTTTTAGGCGGGGGGTCTTACACCCTCCGTAGGAAATACAGCATATGCTAAGCCCCACCGCCCTTTTTTGTGAAGAATTTCTGCGCTTATTTCTCATCTACTGAAAGTGATTATAGACTCTGGTTATAGCCGTATCATTACTACTACATGGATTTTGATGGGAGAGTCCTTTTGGTGGATAGGCAATGGGTTAAGTTTTACCACTTGTATCCTAAAATGTCAGCTTTGACAATAGATCACCCAGGGAGTTGGACATGCCATTAAACAAAGAAACCAAACCTCTTGGACACTCTCGTATTAATTTTGGTTTTATGGCACACCAACCATTGTAGCTTATTTTTGTTTACACTCTTAAAAATCAACCAACGATTTATCCATGGATGGAGGGAGAATAGATTCATACCTTTCCTGAAGAGGCATTGGTGCTATACGAACTGCAAACAGCTTCCTTCAGGATTCAGTGATGATAACTGTTAGTCTTTGAGTGCCTCCATATTTCGTTGTTATTGCTTTATGCACTGGTAGTGTATATAATAAAAATATACAAAGTAAAGTTAGCGGCCGTAGTCGAGGGCGACCAGAAGGCTCCCTTTTCAATAGCTACTACACTGAGGTGTAGAGGAGGGCGCTAAAGACTGAATGGATACTGGATACATCTCTGGAAAATGAAATGTTTTGAAGGCAAAATGACTTGTTGGTAGATAATGTAATCAATCTCTTTCTGAATTTTTTATTTGAAGAAACCAAGTTCCAATTAAAATAACAAGTGAAAAAAATAACAAATTCAATTAACTTAAAACTAATTAAAGTCGGAGTTCTCTTTAAAAAAATGTATATCCTTCAACTTTTGTTTTATGTTCATAACATGGGCATACCGATGCTATACTGAATTGTTTGATTAAACTGAATAGCTTGGAATAGAAATGTTTTTTTTAACTGCGTAGTTATGATAAAGTGAATTGTTTGAAATTGAACTGTTTTTGACATTGAAACTGTACTTACACAAAATTGAATTGTTATATATAACTGTTTGAATAAACTGAATAGACTGATAATTTACATAAAAATGAATTTGGCGTTTAATAACCTATGAAGGTTGGTTTGGTTTTATGGCATATCAACCACAGTTTAATGGTCAAAAACATTTCCATTTCTAACTATTCAAGCAGTTGTATGTAACAATTCGGTTAAGTGTAAATACAGTTTTAATGTCGAAACTATCTAACCCATAGAGTCCCAGCTGACTGGGTAACTACAAAGGTTGATATGCAATAAAACCCAACCAACTAACCAACAACATATGTTTAGATACAGTTTTGGTGTCTTAGAATTTCTTATTCAAAAATATTTTTTAACAACTAAAGATTCTAAGATTGATTTCAGATTAGAGAATATTATTTTTCTTATCAAAAAACCTAATTTTAGACAGAAAATATTTGATGGCATATCAATCTTCATGGGTTATTTGATGTCAAAAATATTCTTGAAGGACCAGTAGTAATATTTAAACCATATCTTGTGGAATAAGGAGGTTCTAACCATTCTCAAGAGTATTTGTCTAAAAGTGAAAGTAAACAGCGAAAGAAAGAAAGAAAGAAGGGGCGAGCGAAAGAAAGAAACAAAGAAAAGGCGAGCGAAAGAAAGAAAGAAAGAGCGAAAGAAAGAAAGAAAAGGCGAGCGAAAGAAAGAAAGAAAGAGCGAAAGAAAGAAAGAAAGAAAGAGCGAAAGAAAGAAAGAAAAGGCGAGCGAAAGAAAGAAAGAAAGAGCGAAAGAAAGAAAGAAAAGGCGAGCGAAAGAAAGAAAGAAAGAGCGAAAGAAAGAAAGAAAGAAAGAGCGAAAGAAAGAAAGAAAGAAAGAGCGAAAGAAAGAAAGAAAGAAAGAGCGAAAGAAAGAAAGAAAGAAAGAGCGAAAGAAAGAAAGAAAAGGCGAGCGAAAGAAAGAAAGAAAAGGCGAGCGAAAGAAAGAAAGAAAAGGCGAGCGAAAGAAAGAAAGAGCGAAAGAAAGAAAGAAAGAAAAGGCGAGCGAAAGAAAGAAAGAGCGAAAGAAAGAAAGAAAAGGCGAGCGAAAGAAAGAAAGAAAGAGCGAAAGAAAGAAAAGGCGAGAGAAAGAAAGAAAGAAAAGGCGAGCGAAAGAAAGAAAGAAAAGGCGAGCGAAAGAAAGAAAAGGAGAGCGAAAGAAAGAAAGAAAGAAAAGGCGAGCGAAAGAAAGAAAGAAAAGGCGAGCGAAAGAAAGAAAGAAAAGGCGAGCGAAAGAAAGAAAGAAAAGGCGAGCGAAAGAAAGAAAGAAAAGGCGAGCGAAAGAAAGAAAGAGCGAAAGAAAGAAAGAAAGAAAAGGCGAGCGAAAGAAAGAAAGAGCGAAAGAAAGAAAGAAAAGGCGAGCGAAAGAAAGAAAGAAAGAGCGAAAGAAAGAAAAGGCGAGAGAAAGAAAGAAAGAAAAGGCGAGCGAAAGAAAGAAAGAAAAGGCGAGCGAAAGAAAGAAAAGGAGAGCGAAAGAAAGAAAGAAAGAAAAGGCGAGCGAAAGAAAGAAAGAAAAGGCGAGCGAAAGAAAGAAAGAAAAGGCGAGCGAAAGAAAGAAAGAGCGAAAGAAAGAAAGAAAGAAAAGGCGAGCGAAAGAAAGAAAGAAAGAGCGAAAGAAAGAAAGAAAGAGCGAAAGAAAGAAAAGGCGAGAGAAAGAAAGAAAGAAAGAGCGAAAGAAAGAGCGAAAGAAAAGGCGAGCGAGCGAAAGAAAGAAAGAGCGAAAGAAAAGGCGAGCGAGCGAAAGAAAGAAAGAGCGAAAGAAAAGGCGAGCGAGCGAAAGAAAGAAAGAGCGAAAGAAAAGGCGAGCGAGCGAAAGAAAGAAAGAGCGAAAGAAAAGGCGAGCGAGCGAAAGAAAGAAAGAGCGAAAGAAAAGGCGAGCGAGCGAAAGAAAGAAAGAGCGAAAGAAAAGGCGAGCGAGCGAAAGAAAGAAAGAGCGAAAGAAAAGGCGAGCGAGCGAAAGAAAGAAAGAGCGAAAGAAAAGGCGAGCGAGCGAAAGAAAGAAAGAGCGAAAGAAAAGGCGAGCGAGCGAAAGAAAGAAAGAGCGAAAGAAAAGGCGAGCGAGCGAAAGAAAGAAAGAGCGAAAGAAAAGGCGAGCGAGCGAAAGAAAGAAAGAGCGAAAGAAAAGGCGAGCGAGCGAAAGAAAGAAAGAGCGAAAGAAAAGGCGAGCGAGCGAAAGAAAGAAAGAGCGAAAGAAAAGGCGAGCGAGCGAAAGAAAGAAAGAGCGAAAGAAAAGGCGAGCGAGCGAAAGAAAGAAAGAGCGAAAGAAAAGGCGAGCGAGCGAAAGAAAGAAAGAGCGAAAGAAAAGGCGAGCGAGCGAAAGAAAGAAAGAGCGAAAGAAAAGGCGAGCGAGCGAAAGAAAGAAAGAGCGAAAGAAAAGGCGAGCGAGCGAAAGAAAGAAAGAGCGAAAGAAAAGGCGAGCGAGCGAAAGAAAGAAAGAGCGAAAGAAAAGGCGAGCGAGCGAAAGAAAGAAAGAGCGAAAGAAAAGGCGAGCGAGCGAAAGAAAGAAAGAGCGAAAGAAAAGGCGAGCGAGCGAAAGAAAGAAAGAGCGAAAGAAAAGGCGAGCGAGCGAAAGAAAGAAAGAGCGAAAGAAAAGGCGAGCGAGCGAAAGAAAGAAAGAGCGAAAGAAAGAAGAGGCGAGCGAAAGAAAGAAAGAGCGAAAGAAAGAAGAGGCGAGCGAAAGAAAGAAAGAGCGAAAGAAAGAAGAGGCGAGCGAAAGAAAGAAAGAGCGAAAGAAAGAAGAGGCGAGCGAAAGAAAGAAAGAGCGAAAGAAAGAAGAGGCGAGCGAAAGAAAGAAAGAGCGAAAGAAAGAAGAGGCGAGCGAAAGAAAGAAAGAGCGAAAGAAAGAAGAGGCGAGCGAAAGAAAGAAAGAGCGAAAGAAAGAAGAGGCGAGCGAAAGAAAGAAAGAGCGAAAGAAAGAAGAGGCGAGCGAAAGAAAGAAAGAGCGAAAGAAAGAAGAGGCGAGCGAAAGAAAGAAAGAGCGAAAGAAAGAAGAGGCGAGCGAAAGAAAGAAAGAGCGAAAGAAAGAAGAGGCGAGCGAAAGAAAGAAAGAGCGAAAGAAAGAAGAGGCGAGCGAAAGAAAGAAAGAGCGAAAGAAAGAAGAGGCGAGCGAAAGAAAGAAAGAGCGAAAGAAAGAAGAGGCGAGCGAAAGAAAGAGCGAAAGAAAGAAGAGGCGAGCGAAAGAAAGAGCGAAAGAAAGAAGAGGCGAGCGAAAGAAAGAAGAGGCGAGCGAAAGAAAGAGCGAAAGAAAGAAGAGGCGAGCGAAAGAAAGGGGAAGAAAGAAAGAAGAGGCGAGCGAAAGGGGAAGAAAGAAAGAAGAGGCGAGCGAAAGGGGAAGAAAGAAAGATGAGGCGAGCGAAAGGGGAAGAAAGAAAGAAGAGGCGAGCGAAAGGGGAAGAAAGAAAGATGAGGCGAGCGAAAGGGGAAGAAAGAAAGAAGAGGCGAGCGAAAGGGGAAGAAAGAAAGAAGAGGCGAGCGAAAGGGGAAGAAAGAAAGAAGAGGCGAGCGAAAGGGGAAGAAAGAAAGAAGAGGCGAGCGAAAGGGGAAGAAAGAAAGATGAGGCGAGCGAAAGGGGAAGAAAGAAAGAAGAGGCGAGCGAAAGGGGAAGAAAGAAAGAAGAGGCGAGCGAAAGGGGAAGAAAGAAAGAAGAGGCGAGCGAAAGGGGAAGAAAGAAAGAAGAGGCGAGCGAAAGGGGAAGAAAGAAAGAAGAGGCGAGCGAAAGGGGAAGAAAGAAAGAAGAGGCGAGCGAAAGGGGAAGAAAGAAAGAAGAGGCGAGCGAAAGGGGAAGAAAGAAAGAAGAGGCGAGCGAAAGGGGAAGAAAGAAAGAAGAGGCGAAAAGGGGAAGAAAGAAAGAAGAGGCGAAAAGGGGAAGAAAGAAAGAAGAGGCAAAAGGGGAAGAAAGAAAGAAGAGGCGAAAGGGGAAGAAAGAAAGAAGAGGCGAAAGGGGAAGAAAGAAAGAAGAGGCGAGCGAAAGGGGAAGAAAGAAAGAAGAGGCGAAAGGGGAAGAAAGAAAGAAGAGGCGAAAAGGGGAAGAAAGAAATAAAGAGGCGAAAGGGGAAGAAAGAAATAAAGAGGTAAAAGAGAAAGAAAAAGAGGTGAAAGAGAAAGAAAAAAAATGAAGCGAGAGAAAGAGTGAAAAATGGTGATGTGGCGTTTTCCTTTTATTTCTGCAATTTACCTTTTCAACGAGCAACTTTTCTCTTCCACGCGGTGATATATACAACGACATTTCTTTCACGTCACCCGATAAAAAAAAAAAAAGTGGGAGATAAAGAAATAACAGGCAGATTTTTACCAAAATAACATTTCGCTTAGAAGCAAACCTGTAATGACGTCAGCACCACGTGACAAGGCTTTTATCAAACGCTGATAAACGTCACTTTCTCTCCTTTCCTTGAAAAAACGTACAATGTCGTCATATAAGTTTTTTTTACGTTGATCCAATTTTTTCATTTATATATATATATATATATATATATATATATATATATATATATATATATATATATATATAATCCAACGCCAAGTCAGCCGATGGTGGGAACGATTCTATTTTAGGACTTTTCTTTCAATATCCATGTAATTCAAAATCCAATTGAGCTCAATGTAAAATAATTAAAACACAGAGCAAATAATTCCATATAAAAGAAAAAAAAAACTTTAAAATTGCCCTTTTCTATTATTATTTATTTCAGCAGACCCTATATTTTTATTTTATTAATATATTTCAGCAGCCCTTTTTTTAAAAAATGTTAGATCTGCATCTTCAGATGAGGATCTAACATTTAAAACAATCAAAAACAGTTCAATTTCAAACAATTCACTTTATCTGCTGAAATAAATATTACAAAAATTAAGTTTTTGCTTTTACATGGAAGCATGTGTGTGTAGTTGGGTATCGGTCTTTCAGTCAAGTACGTTTGAATAAATAATAAAGACATTGTGTCTATATAATTTTATTAACATCCTTTCAAGTTTTACTGATAAGTGTCTTGGTTTCAGGGTGGAATTGGTGGATGAATTTACCAAAATTGTCCCGAAAAATTCCCTAATTTAAAACACTATTATATTAGCACACGAAATAAATAAGATACGATTACAAATCCTAGAAGCTCTACATATAAAAACAAAAAAACCTAGAACAAATAGATTTAATTTTGAAAATACCGACAATGTTTTGAAATGCCTTTAGTTTTTTTGTTTAGATATTCCTTTTTAATATTTTATTTCCGTTGATAGTGTTCATCAGCAACTCAGTTCTATCCAACTCTGCGTTTACGTAATTTTGTTATGTTATAAAAACTTAAACTTTCCAAACTCTTTACACATACAAGTAACATCTGATGATGATCTATGAAAGATCCGAAAGTGCTCCAGACAATTTTGGTAAATTCCTCTACCAACTCCAACCTGAAACCAAGACACTTATCGGGAAACTTGAAAGGATCTTAAAATTATATAGACAAAATGTGTCTTATTTAATTAAACATGCTAGATATATATATATATATATATATATATATATATAAAACAAACATGTTGTAGTATAAATATAATATAAAAAATAAGTTGGCGACCATAGTCGAGGGCTACCCGAAAGCTCCCTTTTCAATAGCTACTGCACATATGTAGGGGATGGCGCTACTCCTTTCCCTGGATTGCTCCACTTCACCCTTGAAACGTACCTTATAATGCTGAGTGTTAAGCAAGGAGGTATCAAGTACTACTTTTTGAGTCTTTGGTATGACTCGACCTGAGAGTGAACCCCAGTCTCCTGGACCATTGAGGAACACTATAGTAAATATAAATATAACAAATATAAATGTAAATATAAAATATAAAATAAATAAAATGTATTATAATATATTATATTAGGGTTTGCCAATGGCCTGGGAGATCTGGGTTCAATCCCAGGTTGAGTCATACCAAAGACTTTAAAAAATGGTACTCGATCCCTCCTTGCTTAACACTCAGCACACAGGTACGTATCAAGGGTAAAGTGGAGCAATCCAGGGGAAGGAGTAGCGCCCTCCCCTACACCTTGGTGTAGTACTTATTGAAAAGGGAGCCTTCGGGTTGCCCTCGACTACAGTCGCCAACTTTACTTACTTACATTAAAAATATACTTTATTATTATAATATATATATATATATATATATATATATATATATATATATATATATGTGTGTGTGTGGATGACAATATATGCTCCCCCACGGGGGTTGAGCTCTCTGGCGAAGGAATTGTCGGCCACTGTTAGCATAATGAAAGGCTCTTCGAAAGAATTGAACTCTCTGGTAGCGGGTAGGGTATGAAAAAATGTAAACAAAGGCTGCTGCTGCTGTTTGCTAAACATAAAATACCTAAAAATTCCCTTAGCCAACGTAGTCCGCTTGTGGCCGTGTGGTCTGAAGCCTCAGTCTATCGTAAAGTTGAACGGGTTTCGATTCCGGCTTCGAGCGTCCTGCGTGTCTAGTCACACTGAAGAGTTCTAATAGAACGAAACTGTCTTGTTTTGCTTTATATATATATATATATATATATATATATATATATATATATATATATATATATATATATATATATAATATAAGAAAGCAAAACAAAGACAACAGTCACATTACGATAATAAATTTATTTCCATCCTGTTAAAAAGCATTGATATGAATCTATGCTCCGAAGAGAAAAAAAAATTAACAGGATTTCATCATATCAAAGAATTTTTTTCTTTGATCCGAAAAAGTCTTAAGTTTTTAGAGCTTTGATTTCTATCCATGCCTTTCAACAGGATCGAAATGAATTTATCCTAATGTGACCGATGGTGCTTTTTTTTTTTTTGTTACAGAAAAATTATTTAATCGGTAGATTTTATTTACATTGAGTTCTTGACAGGGATTACTTAAATTTATTATTTTGTTTGAATATTTCATTGGTCCTGCTTGTAATTGTTCCCAACTCCGAATTTTCTAGATTGAATAATATACGTATATAGAATTGATGTCCTGTAATGAGCCCGATATATTTTTTTCTTCTCATCCTATTTACCCCCGCCCCGGGCAGCGTTTGAATTCAGAGTTTTCCTTCTCCTAGACTAGTTGCCTCACCAAGGCTGAAGGATCAGTCTGTCCTACTATTTACCCATAGATGGAGGGAGAATAATTGGATTCATACCTTTCCCATATATTAGTGCTATGTGAAATGCAATCAGACTCATCCAGGATTTGAACTCGTGTCGTGTCCATTTCCTACTCATAACCACTGATATTAAATCAAAAGAATAATAATAACGTTGGAAATAAAACATACTTTATTTTTTTTTTTTTACAACTGAGGTAAACATCAGCTTTATTTACGCTGCACATTACGTGAAAATGTGCACACTACAAAAGACATTGGCCTGAACCTGAAATTATGTTTAAAAAAAAACTTTAAAAAAATAAAAAAACTATTGCAGCATTTGTAAAATTTTTAGAAGACGCAATTAAGCTCACGGTTATGATGGTTGGAAAATGTATTTAGCAATCCGAGTTCCATCCCTGGATGAGGCTGTTTGCTTTTAATCTTGCACTGAGGAAATACATAAATCCATCTGTTCTCTCCCAGCTTGGTAAGTCAACTTGTCAAGGAAAATCCAGTTTACATATTTACCGCGTTTAAAAATTGAACTTTGAGTTGCCGTTGATTAAATAATCTTTCCGTCCGAATAGGAAGCGACTCAAAAAGTATGTTTAACAGGTTTGAATTCAGAGTTTTCCTTTAAGATAAGTTGACATACGAAGGTTAAACTGCCCAATTAGTCCAACTATTTAACCCCGACTTGAGAGAACAATTAGATTCATAATATTCCAAAAGGTTATTAGTGCCATGCAAAATACAAGCAGTCTCATCCAGGGTTGGAACTCCGGTCGCCAAATCCATTTCCTACGACGATAATATTACACCACGATTAAAAAAAATAAAGATTACTTGGTTGAGTTTAATGGAATATCAACCAACGTAAGTTATATATATATATATATATATATATATATATATATATATATATATATATATATATAAGGCATAATGGTTAGAGTGTTTCCCAATGGCCCGGGAGTTCAATCCCAGGTCGAGTCATACCAAAGACTTTAAAAATGGTACTTGATGTCTCCTTACTTAACACTCAGCATTATAAGGTACGGATCAAGGGTAAAGTGGAGAAACCCTGGGAAAGAAGTAGCGCCTTTCCCTACACCTTGGTGAAGTAACTATCGAAAACTATCGACTATGGTCGCTAACTTAATCTTATATATATATATATATATATATATATATATATAAGTACACTATGACTTCTAAATGAATTATTTTTTGATATTTTTAAACGAACAAGCTCATTTATTAACTGTTACATTCTTATAATTATTGTTGTCTAACATTAATAATTCTTTTTTTTTCTTTTTTTTTTACTGTTATATTTAAATATTTAGCTGTTTAGACAACTAATTTGTAAATTCATTTTTATCTGAGTAAAGGGACCAGGAATTACTGGCTGGAAAACAAACGGTGATCTTGCATTCATTCCAGTTACATCACTCAATATTCAAAGGAATTGTGATTATATGGCAAAAAATATCTCTAATGTAAGATACAAACGAAGTACCGCTACTGTCAGTTTAACGCTTTCACGATCTTTAATAGTCAATGATTCTTTCTAGAGCTACGAAAAGAAAAAGATGTACCAGAATTCTTCAGAAGTCTTGTTCAAGTAATAGTGAAAATTCTAAACGTAATTTCACCATTTAATTACTCATATATATATATATATATATATATATATATATATATATATATATATATATATATATATATATATATATATATATATTTGTATAAACTTAGGCACATAATTTTTACCATTTCTTTATTCTCGTCTGAATTGACAGTTTCTCTTCAACTAATTCCTCTCCACCGATTTTCCAGTTCAGCAGGAGAGGGAACTGACGAAAAAGTGAAGACTTATGGTTTGGTTTCATGTCACATCAACCGTTGTACGTTATTTAATGCCAAATCCATTTTATACATATAAACAGTTCTATTTCAAACAACTCAGTTTAGCATAAGTACACAGTTTAAATGTCAAACATTTCCATTTCAAGCTATTCAATTTAGTCAAAGTTAAAGGGTTCCAAGTATTGCTATGCATCATTAACAATTTAATTAAACATTAGTCATTTATTTCCACACAATTAAAAGTAAAAACAGTTCTATTTCAGTTTAGTTGTTTTGGTTTTATGGCATATCAACCTTTTTGGGTTATTTAACGTCAAATCCATTTTTATACAAATTATCAGTTCTATTTAAAACAATTCAGTCTAGTACGAGTACACATTAAAAAAAACATTTCTATTTCAAGTTATTCAGTTCAGTCAAACACTTCTAATTCAAACAATTCAGTTTAGTATAAGTATAGATTTTCTTTATACAGTTAAATGTCAAATAGTTCTATGTTTAGCAATTCACTTTAGCGAAAGTACTGCTTCAATATCAAAAACAGTTCCATTTATCTAGTTCAACATAAGCACACGGTTTAGAATCATTTCTTTTTCAAGCTATTCAGTTTCGTCAAACAATTCTAATTTAAACAATTCAGTTTAGCATAAGTACTCATTTAGTTCTATTTAACCCATAGATAGGACTCTATCAAGTGATACCCCTCCGGGCCAGAGTGGGCCCGGGAGCGATGGCAATGAAGGGGTGCTCTACAGTCCCCTAAGTTCCAGCATCACTTTAACCTCACCATCTGATTGTTTAGTGGCCAATCCTGGACACTCGTTGAGAGGTTCTTACCACTCTGCAGAGGTGCAGTCGGTGTAATTTACAGCCCCAGCCGACTGGGAAAAGTTTTATTTTAAGTAATTCAGTTTAGCATAAGCCCACTGTTTAGTTCTATTTGACCCATAGCTGGGACCCTATCAGGTACTACCACTCCTGGCTAGAGTGGACCTGAGAGTGATGGCAATGAAGGGGTACTCCGTATTCCGTAATGTTTCAGCATTACTGAAGCCTCACTATCAGATTGTTTAGCGTCATATCCAGGACACTTAGTGATGGGGGAGCCTTACCACTCTGCAGAGATACAGTCGGTGTATACTACAGTCCTAGCCCATTGGGCCATAGTTTTATCTGATGCGACACAAAGTTTGGGTACCGCCATGTGTCTTCAAGTATGACAGATTTACAAGCTTTACAGCAAACAACACGAGTGGTGACCCCTCACCACAAAGGAAGCATATTCTCTTCCCAGTTCTCTCTCACACTCATGGCTCCGGTAGTGTAACGGTTATCGTCGTCAGAAATAGACCCATTGACCCGAGTTCATATTCTCAGCGAAGCTGATTGCATTTTCAGATACCAATAATATCCTTTGCAAAGGCATGAATCCAACTATGGATAAGCAGTAGGGCCGACCGAAGATAATTTTTGTGTATCAATTGGTCAAGGAGAAGGAAAACTTAATTCGGACTAGTTGTATTCCGCTTAAAAATTTGTCGCCATCTGTTACATCCTGCTAGCGACGGAAGATTTGGGTATATATACATATAAAAATTATGTGTATAAACGAAATTACGTTACCACCGACGTCCCAATACTTCTAGTTATTTAGGTTATATTCTAAATTAGAACACATGCGTGTTTTAATCTTAATGAACATCTGAGTATTTACGTTATCTATTAAGTAAATAAAGTTGGCGACCGTAGTCGAGGGCAACCAGAAGGCTCCCTTTTCAATAGCTACAACACCGAAGGCGCTACTTCTTTCCCTGGATGGCTCCTCTTTACCCTAGATACGAAACTTATATTGCCAAGTGTTAAGCAAGGAGGCATCAAGTACCATTGTCTATAAAAAGTTATCTTCGATTAGGCTTGATTCTTTTGTTTAATGACAAACCTTTGTGTCCACACAGAATCTCGAATAGAACCTTTTATTTGAACCATAGGGGTAGACTGTCCCAATTCTGTTAACCAAGTGTTTAAGTAAATTTGGTTGGAAAGGTGCGTCTGACTGAAATTATATGGAGGTTGCAGATTCAATCCCAATTGCAGGTAAGAACAACAAGGAATACTTACTGTAAGTTTAGCACTTATATCTGGTCATGGTTAACAGAATTGGAACAGTGTGTCTGTGGTTCAAATAGAGGGTTCTGTAACATAATAGCCGAGAGATTTCGGTTTCATGCCTTTAGGTTTAGTTAGGCTGAGAACCTTTCGACTCAGCACATGGGTTAGTTAGGCACAACATTAACACAGGTGTTCACGTGCGTGCGCAGAGCGGACGTGACATTCAGAGATGTCACAAAGCCGGAGATAGGAAACGGGGTTAGGCAGTGCGAATGACGTCACACACCGGAAGCGCGCGGAGGATTTGGGAGATTTTGAAAAAGTTAGTTGAGTTGAGTTGAGACCTGCCTCAGCAGAAGACGGTTTCCGCTTAGACCTTGGTGGCGGGTACCACACGTGTTGGGGTGGGGCAGATGAAAAAGCCAGAATAGAAAGATTGTGCCTCTCTCTCCTTATGTCGAAAAGCCTTTAAACTCAAAAGGTAATAAAAAGTTTCGTACCTGAACTGAGAAGTCGTTACGTGTTTTTCGAATTTCGAGATTCCTATGTTCTATCTTTATGGACATTCGATGTACGTTTCACGCATAGCCATATCATGGCTATGGTACAGTTCAGTTCGAGAGTTTTTGCAAGTTTAAGCAAGGAGGTATCACGTTCCATTGTTTATTAAAGTTATCCTGAATTAGGCTTGATTGGTTCTTTTGTTTAATGACAAACCTTTGTGGATAATTTCGTGCCAAAGCTATTTTTGTTAAACAGCCATGATACTCTTTAACCCATAGCTGGGAGGATAACGGGGTTCAAAACATAACTTAGGGTAGTAATCCTAAATTGATCATAATAGCGAGACTGGAGATCGAACTCGCTTACTTAGAAGCAGCAATTTAGCACTCGTCATGACACCGCTGAATTAGATTTCTCTCAAAACCACCGATTTTATAAATGCATTTAAAATCCTGCTATGAGTTTTATATTGCTAAGAAATAAAGGTTTAAATGGGATATGCTGTAGAAAATTTGAATACTAGGTTTTAAAAGAGTGTTTTATTAATAATTCAATGGTGATATTTGTTGTTTTTTTTATATTGTTTTAGTCATAAGTATATGAAAAGCAAATCGTAGGTATTATATATATAAATCAATTCGAATAGAAATTAGGGTAATCTTTTTATAAGCTTTCTTAGTTTCGTTAATCTAATTTCATTACATTAAATCAAATAATTGCCATCAGGATACGAATATTTTTGTTATATATAACAATGGATCAACTAAATCTATAGCCAGAAAAGAACCGAATTTTCAATGTATAATGTTTGATCCATGGAAAAGGGTCGAGTTAATCATCTTCATTGACCATACTCTTACATTAAAAAATATTTTTGATAATATTAACCTAAATTTCTGAAATGAAGCTTGATAATTATTACTTAAAATATTTGGACTATTGACCTCATCTTTATTATTATACTAACAACGTTTCGGCCGATATGTCCTTCGGCTTTCTTCAGGCGTTTCATGTCGAATTCGGGAGTCCACACAGAATCTCGAACAGAACCTTTTATTTGAACCACGGTAGTAGACAGTTCCAATTCTGTTAACAGGGACCATCAACAAGTATTAAGTAAATTTGGTTGGAAGGTGCTTCTGGGTGCAATCATATAGAGGCTGCAGGTTCAATCCCAATCGCTGGTAAGAATAACAAGGAATATTTACTATAAGTTTAACACTATTACCTGGTCATGGTTAACAGAATTGGAACAGTCTGTGGTTCAAACAGAAGTTCACAGTTCGAGAGTGTGTCGACTCCAGAGTTTAACATGAAACACCTGCAGAAGGCTCAAGGACATATCGGCCGAAACGTTATGGTAATAAAGATGAGGCCAATAGTCCGAATATTCTAAGATTTTTTCATATTTTTTTTCATTTGGTGATAGTTCTATATATTTGAATATTAACCCAAAATTTCCAAGTGTAGGGTTATAAAAATAATACCCTCAAACCTAGTTTCTACCACCTCCATATTTTCCTGTTTCTTAATCACAAATGGCAGCGATAAAAAAAAAAAAATCTACATTCGGTTTTCGTACACTCACAAAAACTCAGATTTTCTCATCTTTTTTAGTGTTTTATAACATCAAAACCTGGCGGGTTATTTAACCCCAAATTATATATATATATATATATATATATATATATATATATATATATATATATATATGCAGCATTTCTTCATTAATACAAATTTCGTTGAACATAAGACATTTTATGTCTACATATTTTCCTGCTGATTCTTTCATTTTGCCGTAATGTTTTATATTCGGCAGGAATTGATTGATATATTTTTCATAATTATTTATTTCCCCAAGTACTTTCTGTCCAACTTTGGGCCATCATCAGGGGAGGATGTATTACAAAAGTGATGTAACTTTTGTATGTACATTACAACTTTGTAAGAAGAGTGAAGCGCTATATATTAGGAACATTTAACCCAAACTTAACAGAATTAATTTTCAAACCAGTGCTAATGTACTTAAATGTCTTTACCTACTGACACTAATTATAGAGGGGGGTGTCCTCGTGGTGTAATGGTTATAGCGATGGACTGCGGAATCGTAGTACGCGAGTTCGTAGTCCAGTCGCGCTATTAGGTTCACTTTCGGGCAAATACCCTTGGGAAAGGTATGAACCCCCTTATCCTCCCAGCTATGGGTTAAATAGTACCACTACTGTTCTTCTAGGAGAGATGATATGCCATTAAACAAAGAAACCAAACCAACTAATTATAGAACAATTTTAAAAGTAAGCGCCACACACCGCAACGGCCCAGATGCTTTTCTTCTTACAAAGTAGTAATGTACATACAAAAGTTGCATCACTTTTGTAATACATTCTACCCTGATGATGGCCCAAAGTCGGGCAGAAAGTACTTGGGAAATAAAGAATCATGGAAAATACATCAATCAATACGGCAATATGAAAGGATCAACAAGAAAATATGTAGACAGAAAATGTCCATCTTCAACGAAATTTGTGTGTATATATATATATATATATATATATATATATATATATATATCGCCAATAGTTCGTCAATAACTTTAAAAGCAGTGTTAATGCTAATTTGTTTTCACGCTGTTAAATGGTTTGAATATTCCATCCAAACTAATATAATATTAATCATTTGTCGATGCATTTTAATAGTTTCAAGCTTTGCTGTTTGACCTTTACAATAATCTTTCTCAAATATTCCAATCTAAATCTATCAAATATTCATATGCCCAAATTAGAATGGGTTTGAGTTTGAGTTTTGTTTAACGGCATATCAACCCCTGTGGGTCATTTAATGCCAAAAAGGTTATTTTTAATTTCAGTCATTAAAATAGCGGTTCTATAGAGATGTTTGGTTATATCTTACTGAAAAAGTTGCTTTTTTTTAGAAAATTAAAAATGTTTTCAGGGTTTGTATTCTTAAAGATGTCCCTCAGGTTTCTTGCTTGATAGTATTTAGTGCGGATATGTTTAAGGTTGTTACAATTTAGAAGGATATGTTTGGTTGTGAGTTGTACTTTGCATGATGGGCACACTGGGGCATCCTCCCCTTTTAACAGGTGTGAATGAGTAATGTGGGTGTGCCCAATACGCAATCTGGCAAGTATTACTTCTTCTCTTCTGTTACTTCTGTAGCCTGTTGGCCACTCTCCGATAGCTTCTTGTATTTCATGGAGTTTGTTTTGGGTCTGATTGTCCCATGATTTCTGCCATTTGTCTGATATAAATTTCTTTATGGTTGGTTTTAGATCTGTATATGGGATTTTTGATTTGCACATATCAATTTGAAGAGCTTTTTTTGCAGCTTTGTCTGCTTTTTCATTTCCTTGGATGCCAATGTGACTTGGTATCCAGGTGAATATGATGCTATTATTTTTAGAGAGGGAGTTTAGTTTGTTTAAGAGCTTTGTAATCAAGGGGGATGATGTATCTCTGTTCTGTAGTGCTAGCAGGACTGATTTGGAGTCTGTGTATATGATAAATTTGGAAGCTTTATGATCTGCTATGATATTCATAGCTAGATCAATGGCTGTGGTTTCTGCACTGTAAATTGAAGCTTCATTAGGTAGGCGTTTTAGGGTTTCTTTTTTTTGAGAAATAGC
Source organism: Sepioteuthis lessoniana (assembly GCA_963585895.1). Classification (NCBI taxonomy): domain Eukaryota; kingdom Metazoa; phylum Mollusca; class Cephalopoda; order Myopsida; family Loliginidae; genus Sepioteuthis; species Sepioteuthis lessoniana. The sequence goes on along the minus strand of OY757942.1, from coordinate 60,179,553 downwards.
AGCACAGCCTACTTTTTTTCCTTGTTTGGATCCGTCTGTATAGATGTGATAGTGATCTGGGAACTTATTTTGTATTTTTATGAGTTTCTCTTGATAAGTGATGGGGTGTGTTTTTATTTTGGGTAACTTAGCCAGTTCTAAGTTTATAGTTGGTTGCCTTATGGTCCATGGTGCCGTTTTGGAGAGTATGGTATGGTGTACTATTTTAGTGAAATTAGAATGGTTTCAAACATTCCTGACAAATGAATTCTATAGTGATAATAATCATTTGCCTGTACATAGTTAATGGTTTCAAATATTGCTAGTTCACGTAATTCGATTTATCAAGTATTCCTATATAATATAAATAATTTGTGCACTGCTGAACGATTTCAAATAACTAATATCATCCGTAGAAAGTGATTGTACTGCTCTGTTTAACTCATAGATGGGACCCAAACTGGTACTTACAATGTGAGTGTGAATCGACCTGAAAGTAATAGTTGTTTAATTCTGTTTAAAAATTCCTTAAACTTCCAAGACTAGAGCTTTACCATCATATGCAGTTTAATTTTGAATGCAGGACACTCGCTGAGGGAAGTCTTACTCACCGGAGAGGAGTATTCTATTAGGTGATAGAAAACTAGAACCCTATTTTAAATGTTTTATTTCTTAACTATAATTTTTACAAGTATTTTAAAATAGAGATGTACTTTTCAATCATCCTGTTCAGCTCCAACATCCAAACAGCGCGTCTTCGTTTGGGTAATTCACTTTTAGAATTTAAAAAAAAACTAAAAAAAAAACTGTACAGAAATTATTTAAAGAACACTTACCTTTCCCGAAGTTATTGACGTTGGTGCAAATAATCCAGAATGATAGTCAAAAAAGTTAAAAATACATCCAAGTTATCCGCTGATAAAAATTCATTTTCTTTTTATAACTGAAAAAAGAAAAAAAAATACGATTATAAGTATATAACATAAATGATTAACGTAAAGTCAAATCGAAAAAATTAGTTCAATTTGCAAATTTGGCACAAGGCTAATTTTTCAGATGAGTACTGATGGTTTGAATTTGTGTCTTCTCTTAGATTGGTTGCCTTACCAAGCCCCCGCACACAAAAAAAATCTGTTTGCTCTACAATTCACACGTAACTTGTTGGGACCATCAGATTGATTTATGCCTTTCCAAAGGTCATGGCTTTGGGGAAAGCTTTAAACTTAATCCAGTATTTGAACTCGGGTCACTAATTATTTTTTTACGATGATAACCGTAGCACTAAGCGTGCTAAAAGAAGCTTCCACTAAGTTTGTTAGGTTTTAAAGAATATTAATTATTGTACGTTATTTAATATCAAATCTGGTTTATACATATAGATATATGTAAACATAAGTCAAAGTTTAATGGTTTCAAGTATTTCTATGTATCACTAACAATTCAATTAGACATCGTCATTTGTTTACACACAGTCAAATGATCAAACAGTTCTATTTCAAACAATTCAATTTAGCATAAGTCAAAGTTAAATGGTTTCAGGTATTTCTATATATCACTAACAATTAAATTAGACATCAGTCATTTGTTTACACACAGTACAATGATTAAAAATTTCTATTTCAAATAATTCAATTTACCATAAGTCATTTGTTTGCACTCGGTTCAAACTTCAATGTACATAGTTTAAATGGCCAACAGTTCTAGGAGGACCATTGAATAAGTTTCCAGACTTTTTTCGTATGGGCACTTTTATTGATAGTACACACATGAAACTACTCCCCTTCGAAGTAATCTCCTCCCGCTGCAATCCACTTGTTGTACTGTTCCAGCAACTTCTGGAAGGCCCCATGGATGTCCTCTTCTGTGAGCGTGTCAATCACCTTCGTCACAGCCTCTTTCATCTCCTCAATTGTCTCATAGCGATAGCCTCTGAGCTTAGGGAATAACCAAAAGTCACAGGGAGCAAAGTCTGGACTATAGGGACGGTGAGGAACTATCTTGATGCCCATCTTGCTCAAATAGTCTGTGACAAGGATGGAGTTGTGGACTGGTGCATTGTTCTGGTGGAAATGCCACTGACCCGATTTGAAGAGTGCTGGCCTCTTCCGACCGAATCTCTTCCTGAACTCCCTTAGAACCTCCACATAGTAACCCTAACCCTTTGGCCAATCAATTCTGGTTTATTGACTTCCCTACTCCTCCCACACCTCTCATTATCTCTCACAGACTCCCTGCCTTCCTCGAATCTCTGCCACTCAAAAACTAATGCTCGATTCGTGCAAGATGGTCGAAAAGCAGTCTGAAGCATTCCATATGTTTCTGTGGCAGCATTATTTCCAAGTTTAAAAACAGAATTTTATTGCATATCGTTCATAACAGTCATCTCATAAGATGTATAGCAATAACAGTGAATTTTCAAGAGTCTACGACAATTTTAAATACGCATACGAAAAAGTCTGGAAACTTATTGAAGGCACCTCATAATTTGACAAATGGTTTTAACTATGTAATAATTATCTTGAGAAAATATTTTTAGCTTCTAGTAAGTAAATTGACTATCGCAATCGAGGGTGAATCGAAGGCTCCCTTTTCATTAGCTACTACACTAAGGTGTAGGGGAGGCCACTACTCCTTTTCCTTGCTTGCTTCTCTGTACCCAATAATGCTGAGTGTTAAGCAAAGCAACAATGAGCATCATTTTCTGAGTCTTTGGTATGACTCGATCAAGGATTGAACCCCAGTCTCCCAGGCCATTGGCGATCACTCTACCCACTGCAATCCAATGCAAATTATTCACATGCAAATGTATGGTTACAAGTATTCTTATGTAATACTAATAATGAGTTTCAAGTATTCCTATCTAATACTAATATATAGTTGGCGACCGTAGTCGAGGGCAACCAGAAGGCTCCCTTTCCAATTGCTACTACACCGAGGTGTCGGGGAGGGCACTCCTTTCCCTGGATTGCTCCACTTTACCCTTGACACGGACCTCATGTTGCTGCGTGTTAAGCAAGGAGGTATCAAATACCATTTTTAAAGTCTTTGGTACGACGCGACCTGGGATTGAACCCCGATCTCCTGGACCATTGGCGAACACCGAGCTTCAAGTATTCTTATCTAATAAGAGTTCCAAGTAGTTCTTTCAATTCAATAATTTTTTTTGTTGGCGCACAGTTATGATTTCATGTAACTAATAATAATCCTGAATAAACAATTAGAGTTTCAAGTAACTAATCTTAATACAAGTAATTTACATACAGTCGTTTGGTTACAAGTATTCCTGTCAAATATTAATATTTCTAAACTAATCTATTTGAGCCATAGATGAGATCCTAACAGGTACGGCCACTCCGGGTCAGAGTGGGTTTGGGATTAATGGTAATGTTTCGTGTCATAATATCAAGTCTTCCTATCTAACACTAATAATTTTGAACAAGTCTATTTGATCCATAGATGATATCCTTAAGATACTGCCACTGTGGATCAGAGTGGGTTTGAGAGTAATGTTAATGTCGTTTCTTGTCGCAGCCTGGACACCTATTTTATTTTGGTGGGGTTCTTATCCCCCTGCAGGGATTACAATCTGCATAGCGTAAACCCCACTGATAGGCTGACTATTTTCAAATTTACAGTTATGTGGTATCAATTCCTATCTAATCATATTGAATTGACCTATTTGACCCATAGATTGTTGGGTCTGTTGGTGTCTTAACTCCTATGGGTTATTTTACACTATATATATATGCTCCATCACTGATATCGAGCACTTTTCCTTCAGAAATATAGCCTACTATGAAACTTGGTTTGGTTTGGTTTTATGACATATCAACCTTTGTAGGTTATTTAATGCCAAATCCATTTTCATGTAACTAATCAGTTTTATTTCAAACAATTCAGTTTATTCAAGCAGTTATATAACAATTCAGTTTAGTATACGTACAGTTACAGAGTAAAAAAAACAGTTCTATTTCAAATAATTCAGTTTAGCATAGGAAATAATTCTGTTTGGCATATATATAGAGGCAGCATAAATCATTCCATTTACTTTTCCTCATTTATTTGCACACAGTTAAATTATTACAAGAGTTTCTATGTAACAATAAGAATTTAACATTAGTCATTCGTTCGCACACATTTGAATGGATATGTATATGTTAGAGATTAACAATTCAAAAAAGTGACTGAGCTTATAAGTTTGCCGACAGTTAAATGGTTTCAAGTATTGTAGTTTTTGATTATTTCTTCAAGATCAAGGCTGGCAACTAGGCGGTCTGTGTCGCTATCCATACTCTCTATATTATATCTCCTTTGTAGGGGTTTTGTTGGTTGTTGAGCATTGGATTGTTTGGTTCTTATAGGCGACTTTGCTGTTGAAGGCATTTTGAATGTACTTCCTGGTCTTTTCTTATTCACTTTGGTGTTCATCTGTATTTTTGCAGTTTGGCTAATGGGGAGTTGTGATTTTTGTTTCAGTTGTTCAGGTCTTTTGGGAGACAGGTTTTTTAGTCTATCTTTAATGCTTTTTGGTGGACGACTATGAAACAGTTTTAATATATACGAGGGACATTCAATAAATAAATAATTTTACCAAAGGAATTGGCAATAGAAAATACTGCTTATAGTTACACATTTTTCAAGGAAATTGTGGTGGTTCCTTTCATACCCCTAAGACCTGTCAGCATAACCTTTACTGAACTCAATAAATATGAACTGAATACATATTTAAATCCATCTTTAGTAAAAGTTGTTTTTCCTTACAGAACACATTTTTCTGTAAATTTCTCGTGGTTCTTAGCCACAATATATATGAAGTAACATTAAGTTAATTTTTGCTATAAGCTAATTTCAAACAATACTGTCAACATTTATAAAACGGTATTCTAGAAAAAATTTCCTTTTTTATTAAATGAATCGTATAGCTAAAGGAATTAGAATCTGACCTCGTGACAGTCATCGGATTATTATATTCTAGTTTTAAGAAAAGGAAATTTTAATTTCTTTTTAGTTTAGTCAGCTCTGCAGGAGAGCATTTGAGCACTTTTTGATTTGCTAAACGCTGTGTGTGTGATAAATATGAATGCACGCATTTATATAAGTGGAATTCCCCATTACACTTGACCTTGAATCCTATTTGCTCACCAAAGCAGACAAAACCGCTTCACGGATGGAGTCCTGCTAAAACTGTCTACAAAACAACCGACAGAGTAGTGAACAAATGATTACTAGTTAATACTAGCATTTCATTTGAGGCTATTACCGAATCTTCGGTGGTTGGATACGTAGTGAAGATCGAAACCTCAAATCACTGGATTGCTTCACTGACCTGCTAACGTTCCGTGGGTAAAAGTGTAAGCATTAGGTTTAATCAGAACATTGTTGGCGATTCAGATACATTGGAAGACGATCTTAATCCACTCGAGTACAGACGGCTTGAAAGAGATTATCTCAGATCAAGGATAAGAGTTATCCTTTTAGTTTGGGGGTATTAACAAAATCGGTAATTGTGCAATCAAGCGTAATCCTATTTTCAAAAGCAACACTCAATAATGGTGGCCACTTGTTCATTTTTAAAGCCGCTGAGACACGATTTTTTGTTTTTAAATGTAGCGAGAAAAAAACACTGAAATTTGGTGGGGAAAAGATCGCATCTAGAAAAGAAAATAAGTGTAAGGAGAGAAAAAAGATAAGTGTAAAGTTTTAAATGAAGAATGTAAAAAGTTTTTTTTCTTAATCTAATATTTAAGAATTCATTCTTTTTTTGCAGATTTATGTATATTGAAGTGCTTATGACAATTGTGTGGTGTGAAGATTGGAGTCAGCGAACGAGAGTTCAAATCCTGGACGAGACATTATTTCACTTCTTGCTAATGCCCTGGAAAATGACATGTATCAGTTCTTTCCTCCTGGTATGGATTAATAGAACCACCAGAGATCTCTGTCCATGGCAAACGATAATGGCATATCAACGTTAGTGGGTTATTTAATGCCAAAACCATTTTTGATCAACCATGATAGTTTGGTTGGGTTTTATGGCATATCAACAAAAGTCAAAAAACAGTTCTATTTGAAATAATTCAGTTTAGCATAAGCACGCAGTTTAAATGTAAGTACAGTTTAATTGTCAAAAACATTTCTATTTCAAGCTATTCATTTTACTCAAACAATTCAGTTTAGCATAAGTATGCAGTTCTATTTAATCCATACATAGGGCCCTACCACACTGGGCCAGAGTGGACCTGGGAGCAATGGCAATGAAGTGGTACTCCGTATTCCCCAAGACCCCTGCATTACTGGGACCTCTCCATCAGACCGTTTAGTTTCATATCCAGGACACTCGTTAGGTGGGTTTTACCCCTCTGCAGAGGTGCAGTCAGTGTATTCTACAGCCCCAGCCGACTGGGTAAGTAGGACCTGAGGAGATCTGCAGCCCAACAGGGTGAGAACAAAGCCAAAGAAGATGGGAGACGAAATGAAGGGAAAATAAGTGGGATGAAATCATAGCAAAATGATTAGCTGTCTTTAAGTGAACAAGTTCTCTGGATTTTGTTTTCGGAGAACCTTAATATGCAAAGCTATGAATGTATTTTATATCTGTATTCACAAACAAGGTAATCGCGATTTTTTTTTAATTCGATACGTCAAGAATAGATTTTATAACAAAAAAGTTTCCAATTAGACAGACGTTTGAAGAGAAAATATTTCATGCATAATATCCTTCCTATCTTTTTAACCAAAAAAATTCAATTTTTACATTTTTAAAAGACTTCCCTAAGAGTTTTTTTTTTAATTTTTAAAACAAAAATCACTAGTATTTCTTATTTGCACATGTAGACGCACCCAGAGATACATTCTTTCAAATCTCTTGCCCGGTCAGCTGGGGCTATAGAATACACTGACTGCACCTCTGCAGAGGGGTAAGACCCCCCACCATAACGAGTTTCCTGGATATGACACTAAACAATCTGATGGTGAGGCTCCAGTAGTGCTGGAGCTTTGGGGAATGTGGAGTACCCCTTCATTGCCATCGCTCCCAGGTCCACTCTGGCCCGGAGTGGTAGCACCTGATAGGGTCCTATCTATGGGTTAAATAGAACTAACAGCATACTTATGCTAAAATGAATTGAGTAAACTGAATAGCTTGAAATAGAAACGTTTTTGACTATTAAACCTTACATACACTTAAACTGCGTGCTTATGCTTAACTGAATTGTTTCAAATAGAACTGTTTTTCGACATTAAAACTGTATTTACACTTAACTGAATTATAACATAACTGCTTAAATAGTTTGAAATGGAAATGTTTTTGACAATTAAACCGAGTACTTATGCTAAACTGAACTGTTTTCAATAGAACAGATTATTTACATAAAAATGGATTTGGCGTTAAATAACCTACAAAGGTTGATATGCTAACAAACCAACCAAACCATTCTTTCAAATCTACACTAATAAAAATGTTTGGGTTGATTTTATAGCAAATCAACCATTGGAGGTTATCAATGCCAAATGTATTTTTACACAAATAGTTCAACTTCAAACAATTCAGTTTAGTATAAGTATTGTTTTTTCTTTACACACAGTTAAATGTCAAAACAGTTCAATTTCAAACAGTTCAGTTTAGCATAAGTACAGTTTAAATGTCAAAAACCGTTCTGTTTCAAGCAATTCAGTTTAGCAGTTTAGTACTGACAGAGATAGGATCCTATCAGGTGCTACCATTCCGAGACAGCGTGAACCTTGGAGTAATGGCAATGAAGGGGTACCCCGCATTACCCAAAGCTCCGGCATTACTGAAATCTCACCAGATTCTTTAGTGTCATATCTAGGACACTCGTTGGGTGGGGGGTCTTACCCCTCTGCAGAGAAGCCAGTGCACTCTACAACCCCAGCAGACAGGGAAGAAAAGTGTTTCTTATATGTATACCTAATGCGTGAGGACGCAATTACATTCATACAAAAGATTACATATACATACATATACATATACATATATATATATATATATATATATATATATACATATACATATATATATATATATATATATATATATATATATACACACACACACACACACACACACACACACACACACACGCACTTACATTCATGTATATATATACTTTGAATCTTAGCAATGAAAGTAAATATGGATTAAAATCCGACAGTATTCCGAACGATCTATACATATGGAAACTTATTTGTCGTTGAGTATTTCTCAATAAACGGAAGGTTTTGTCTCGTTTCTTTGGGAAATCCAATATTTTCAAATATTTTTCCACGTGCCAGACACGTTCTTATGACTTTTGAATTATAAACGCTATGTGCACGTTTGTGTATCTTTTCGTTGTATATTTCTTTATTTGCTCCTGTCATCTCAGCAAGCATCCATCGCTATGTGAACTATTTTGATATCCAAGACCTGATGATGGTTACTGAAACGTTAACGTCAACTTTACATCATAATAAATACAGCTATTTGGATTGTTTTTTCTGCTACCTTCAATGTAAGCTATGTCGAAAAAGGTGAAATCTCCACATTTAACAGTAGTTCTGAAACTAGTAGACAAGTTCACCTACCTAGGAAGCAGTGTCATCAACCGAGACAGATAACACGCGACTTTCAAAGGCGTGGACAGCTATCGATAGACTCTCGGTCATATGGAAGTCAGACCTGACCGATAAAATGACATTTTTTTTCTAAGCAACGGTCGTATCGATACTGCTGTATGGATACACTGCATGGACGCTAACTAAACGTATGAAGAAAAAGCTTAACAGCAATTACACAATAATACTGCGAGCAATATTGAACAAGTCCTAGTGGCAGTACTTCACACAACAGCAGCTTTATGGACACTTGCCACCCATCACGAAAACTATTCAAGTTAGACGAATCAGACATGCAGGGCACTGCTGGAGAAGTGAGGCCGAACACATGGACGAACAAAGGCAGGACGATCAGCTAGAACCTATACACAACTGCTGTGTCGATACAGGATGTAACCTTGAAGACCTACCGGGAGCAATGGACGATAGAGAAGGGTGGCGAGAGAAGATCAGGGTGATCTGCGCTGCCGGCACGACACTATTTCTGATATAATTTTTTTACTTTACGAAAATAATTTCTCATCTTCTATCTTATTCTAGTTTTTATAAGAACTTTAAACCAAAATCTTCAAATCAGCTAGTTCCAAAATTTAAAAATCGTTACTTTTGTTAAGTTATATTTAATACGACTCAAAATCGAGTCAGACCAGAAAAAAGTGGTTGTTTTGGTGACAATTTATGCAGAAAGTGGACCCTAACATTTGTAATATAATTGCCGAGAGATTTCGTCTTATATATCTTGCCTTTCGGTTTAGTTAGGCTGAGAACCTTTCGCTTACCGCATGGGTTAGTAAGATGCAACATTAACGCAGGTGTTCAAGCGAGCGCGGGGAGGATGCGTCGTTCACAGATGTCAAAATAAAATTCCCTGATAGGAAATGGGACTAGGGAAGTTAATGACGTCATGTCCGGAAACGTGGGCTGAGGATTTTGGGATTTGAGAAAAAGCAGTGGGTTGAGTTCCTGCCTCCGAACGAGAGGGTCCAGATTCAGACCTGAGCGAGGCTAGACGACTTTGTGCGCTACGGGCGCCGCGCGTTGGTTGGGTTGAGAGCTGATGATGTAAAAGCAGTCAGCATAGAAAGATTGTGTGTCTCTCTCTCCTCATGTAGAATAACCTTTAACTCAAAGGTAATAAAGTTTCGTACCTGACCAATTTCGCGTTTTCGGATTCTCTGTCTATTTCACATATCCGTATCATGGGTATGTTACACAGTTACCTCATACGTACGTTTTCTTAATGTTGAATTCTTATATCTGCTTCAATTCTTCGCACTATTAGAAAAAAAACCGTCCACCAGCAGGAATCAGACAGAAATGTGAATAAAAGATTAAAAGGCACGTTTTGTCCTTTAACAACCTCTGCATTCAATTGGAGATATATTTACCAACCCCTCTGCTCGGGCAGGATAGGACACAAGATCAATTTTTAAGCGGAGTTTAACAGGTTTGAATTCAGAGTTTTCCTTCTCCTAGACTAGTTGCCTCACCAAGGCTGAAGAACCTAGCTTGTCCTACTATTTACCCATAACTGGAGGGAGAATAATTGGATTCATACATCTCCCAAAGGTATTAGTGCTATGTGAAATGCAATCAGTCTCGTCCAGGATTTGAACTCGTATCGCCGTGTCCATTTCTTGCGACGATAACCATTACACCACGGGCACCTCCTAATTGTAGATATATTGGCAGTTATGATGGTTGACCGGCGAAGGAACCTTTTGTATTTTCTTATTAGAACTCATCTTATCTGTCCACAAGCAGTTATCAACCCACCCACAAAACCGAACTCGTTAGACAAGAATGATTTGTACCCAATGCAATTAAGTATTTGCTGCCCAATGCTAACTGAGCTCGCAAAAAGACTTCACATTCCTCTCATAACGTCATTAAATCCAAAGCTTATAACGGATATAACCTGTTTGTCAATTTTCTCTCTAAAGGCAGTTTGCAAATCCAGTTCTTGAAACGCCAGTAATACCCATTTTTAAAAAAGCCTTAAAATAAGAACCTCTTAAAACTAACGTAAATAACTTGCGAAAGAATGTAACCATCACTAAACATTAAACGCTAAAACATTGCTTAAAGAATGAAGCCAAATTTGTTATTTACCTCGTAAAATACATTGAGTATGACAGCAAATACCTTACGTCGATTATCTGGGTTTTATGGCATATCAACCCCTCTGTGATATTTAATCAGTCATCAGAGATAACGCACAAATTAAATTTACTTTTCTAAAAAGGCGTAAAAGCGAATATATATATATATATATATATATATATATATATATATATATATATATACACATATACACACACAGAGGTATGAGAGCCTCAGCTAGTGTAATGATTAGCAAGCGAGATTAGCGAACCTTTACGAGTGAATTCGAGTCTCACTGGATGCACCATTCACATACGGCCTGGCGCTATGTCAAATCAAAAGGCTTTGTCAATTAGTACATATACATCCGAACCCCTCAAATCAAATTTTCTCAACCCTCAGCAAGACACGTCAGTTTTTAAGCGGAGTTTGTCTTATTTAAATTTAGAATTTATCTTAACAGGTTACCATACCAAGGTTAGAGAACCCTACTATTTACTTATAGCAGGAGGGAAACTAATAGGATTCCTCCCTTTCCGAAAGGTTTTAGCTTTATGTCTAAAGCAAACAGTTTCGTCCAGGATTTGAATTCGGGACAGTGTCCATTTTTAACGACGGTAACAATCACATAACAGGCGCTTCCATAAATTTATATACATGTCTATAAATCTGAGAATTAATTTTTTTTATTTATTGCAGACTTTTTGTCCTCGTCTTGGTAGTTTTTGTGTTTCTTCTTTCACTACGTTTCGGCCACATTTCACCTCTGGCCTTCTTCAGGTGATTTACCGCGATTCGGATAGGAATGCTGTGTTTTGTAACTGTATCCCCAGTAATTACTGCCTTCCATAGTTGTTGTCTATCGCACCACGTGGCGCAGCGGATGGAGGCGTTGAGTCTCAATGGTTCCAGGTGAGCATTGTCAGAAGAGAGCGGTTTCAAATCCTACCCAAGCCGGCGTGAGGTTTACTTGGTCAAAAACGTGGTGCGATAGACAACAACTATGGAAGGCAGTAATTACTGGGGATACGGTTACAAGACTCAGCATTCCTATCCGAAGTCGCGGTAAATCACGTGAAGAAGGCCAGAGGTGAAATTTGGCCGAAACGTAGCGAAAGAAACAAAAACCTACCAAGATGAGGACAAAAAGTCCGCAATAAATAAAAAAAATTAATTCTCAGATTAAGAAGTCTCATCTCAAAATGATTCCAATTAAAGACAATGTCTATAAATGTTTGTATGTGTCAAATAACAGAGAAATATCAGAATTTCTATGTAGACTATGCTAGATTTATTCTAAACATTTTCAGAATTAGGATAATGTGAAACTGGGGTAGAAATTAATCTGGAATACTTTTTATTCTATCCCAAAACCAGGTCCCGCTATAAAAAGGACAACAGTACAAAATCACGAGATACCATGAGACCATGCGCTCCGAAAAAAGGGGTTCCGGGATTTCTGGCGTTATTTTAGAGGATCCCAATCGTTTTGCTCTCGAGCGATTTTTAATTTTTTTATTTATTCATTCAGAAAAATCATTCGTGTCTTCGTGAGGTGGGCTTAGTCTCACTGATCGGAGAATGTGAAAGGGAATGTAGCAGTGAGATGAAAACGAAAAAATCGAACCTGTTAGTGTCCAATTTATGGGTCAAATGGAACTATATAATCATTGACAATCATATTTACCAACCCCTCCGCTCGGGCAGGATATGACACAAGGTCAATTTTTAAGCGGGGCTTAACAGGTTTGAATTCAGAGTTTTCCTTCTCCTAGACTAGTTGCCTCACTAAGGCTGAAGAGCCTAATCTGTCCTACTATTTACCCATAGGTGGAGGGAGAATTGGATTCATACCTTTCCGAAGGGTATTAGTGCTATGTGAAATGCAGTCTCGTCCAGGATTTGAACTCGTATCGTCGTGTCCATTTCCTACGACGATAACCATTACACCATTGTCAATACTTGAAACCATTTGTATGAAAGCGAATGAATGTTTATAAGAACTATTTGTGTTAAATAGCAATACTTTAAACCATTTCAATGTATAAATAGCTATAATTAAGACCGTTTCTTTTGGAAGGAAACGAGCTATGGTTTGTTTGACAACTACCTACAAACTATTTATTTACAAATCTTGATTTAGCATCAAATAACGGACTTCGGTTGATATGCTGTGAATAGAAAAAGAAAACACGCAAGTTGATATGCCATTAAATAAAGAAAACTAACCAGGGTTGCTTAGAGTTCTAGCAGACCACAATTACTAAAATCAATTCTTACTGGAAGCAACCCAATCGGTTGGGGCTGTAGAATACGCCGGCTGCAGAGGAGTAAGGCCTCTCTCCAACAAGTGTCCTCGATATGACATTAAACAATCTGATGGTGAGGCTCTAGTAATATTGGAATTTTTGGTAAATGCGGAGTATCCCTTGATTATTATCGCTCCTGGTCCAAGAGCCCGGAGTGGTATCAACTGATAGGGTCCTATCTATGGTCAAATACGTGGTGTCTTCAATAAGTTTCCATACTTTTTTGTACAGGTATCTAAAACTGTCGTGGATACTTGAAAAATCAGTATGTTATTGCTATACATCTTATGAGATGACTGACCAATTGTTATGATTTCAGCATCAACTGAACAGCTACAGCAGCAATTGGAAAAAGACGAAGAAAAAAAAAACAAACAAAAAACAAAGATAGCTAATTCAAAAGAGTTTCCGACATTAACCATAAAATTAAATAAATGCATGTCTTGAATTTCGGATGAAAAAAGTCAGTATATATATATATATATATATATATATATATATATATAAAATATATATATATATATATATATATATATATATATATAAAATATATATATATATATATATATATATATATATATATATATATATATATATATATATATATATATATATATTAGATACTGACTAATTTACTATCTACCAACATTCACGGTGACAAATGAAAAGAAAAAAGTCGCCAGAACTTAGAGATAACAATATCTTGAATCACTGCTTGATGAAAGAAAAAGATTATCGGGAGAAAGAAAAAAAAAGAAAAAAAGGCCAACTTCGTCAAACCAGTTGAAAAAAAAAATCAAGAGATATGCAATCAGGGGGTCAAAAGAAAAACCCACCGCAAAATGCTGCAATGCTACAATTACAAAAAGTGCTCAATACAAAATAGAGCCAATTACAAAAATTAAATCGCGAAACTGTTGTAGGATAGTCCCGACACGCGATTTAATATATATATATATATATATATATATATATATATATATAAAATTCATGAAATATTGTCTGTAACCTTGGGTTTCATGAAGTTTTTTTGCAAAAAAACAATCATCAGGCTGTTAAGATGGAATGATTTGAAAATACGAAAAAATACAAACAAAAACCGTTGGGATATCGTTTATGTGTGGTTGCAAGTGATTTGGTGACAACCAACACTCTTGAGATTATATATATATATATATATATATATATATATATATATATATATATATATATATATACATACACACACACACTGACTTACTTTTATCCGAAACTAAACATGCACTTATTCAATTTCGTGGTCAATGTCCCAAACTCTTTTGAATTAGCAATCTTTGTTGTTTTTCCTCGTCATAATGGTGTGTGTGGTGCATACGATAAGTTTCCAGACTTTTTCGTATGGGCACTTTTATTGATAGTACACACATGAAACTACTCCGCTTCGAAGTAATCTCCCCCGGCTGCAACGCACATGTTGTACGGTTCCAACAACTTCTGGGAGGCCCCATGGAAGTCCTCTTGTGTGAGCGTGTCAATGACCTTCGTCAGAGCCTCTTTCATCTCCTCAATTGTCACATACCTAAATGTCAAACTCAGAACATATTTAGAGCGTACCCTCCTGTGGGGGAATACAATCAGCATAATCTAAGCCTCAACGACAAAGCAGGAAAAGTAGCTGAAAATCTTATTTAAATCGGTAAGATATTCTATGAAAATGAAAATAGATTTTAAAAAATTCAGATCTTTGTTGACAGTACAAAATTGATGACAAATATAATAGCTCGAAAAAGCATTGGAATATTTCATTGGCCGCGTCCGGTATAACGAAAGCGAGACAAGTACAGTCGAGTTCCGGCGAAAGGATGGGAAGTGGGTATCCTTCCAGGTCTTTTGTTGTTAGGTGAAGGTGAGGGAGCTGTTTGGCGAAGGTAGAAAAGGACAGAATGCGCCTGATAAAATCATGCTATTTTCATTTGATGATGAAGACACGAATGTATTTCATTGACAACTGGATTTTCGTTATGTCTTGATAATTACTCCAGTAACAATCGATCCGCAGCTGACAGCTGGGCTGCGAATCCAGAATCGGCTTTAGCCCTTGTCAGCGCCTAATGATCGATGTTCGCGAAGAGAGAATTACACGCCTGCCCGATTTTTCTTACATGCTGTTACTGTGCGTGTGGTCGACCGCGTAATTTCTTTGGAATGAATCGTAGTTGTTACCCCTAGTTTCGGATCGTCTTGGCACCCCCCACCCAACTCTCACCCACAAATCCCAACCCAGCCCAGCGATCCATCCAAAGAGCCCTGAAGCATTACCAAAACCAGCACCAACCGACCCTCAACCTTCGTCAGCCGTACTTTCAGTTAAAGAAATAGATATACACTCCTTGAGGACGTTTTCAAAGATGTCCGACATTAGGGTTGAGGCTCATTAAGGAATTTTGGTCAGGAGAAAACGAGGAGACGGTCAGGTCAGGTGAGGAGAGGGAGGAGGAAACAAGACAAGGTGTTTGGGATGAGAATAAAAGGAGTTGAAATCTTCAGGAGAGAATAGCCGAGACGCTACTCCAACAACGAAAGGAGAGGATGACAAATTAAAAGATGCATATAGCTACATACGAAGCCAGCACCGTTGCAGAGAAATATTTTCATCAATGCCAGAGGAAGGTGTCAGTCCCCACGAGACACTGGATTCCGAATACTGATTTTCTCGGCAGTTTGTAGCCCCCCCACCTACCATAACTTTTGTAACAAAACCTATTTCCTCAATCATTTAGCCTTGATTAGGCTAATTTTAATTTCTAATTTGACGCATATAAAAGAGGTCTAATTGAAACCTTATGCCAGCCAAAACTATGTTATAAAAAAGATGAGACTTGGTTGGTTGGGTTTTATGGCATTTCAACCTTTGTAGGTTATTAATGGCAAATCTATTTTTGTACAAATAATCAGTTCTATTTCAAACAATTTAATTAAACATAAGTACAGTTCAATTGTCAAAAACATCTTTTTCAAGCAATTCAGTTAACTAAAATAATTCATATTCAAACAATTCAGTTTAGCATAAGTTTAGTTTCTGTTTACAGTTAAATGTCAAATCAGTTCTATTTCAAACAATTCAGTTTAACGTAGTACAGTTTCAATGTCAAAAACAGTTCTATTTCAAGAAATTCAGCTTAGCATTAGTACGCAGTTTAGTTCTATTTGATCCATAGATAGGGCCCTATCAGGTGCTACCACTCCGGGTGAGAGTGGACCGGGAAGCGATGGCAATGGAGGGATACTCTGCATTCCCCAAAGCTCCAGCATCTCTGGAACCTCACCATCAGATTTAGTGTCATATGCAGGACACTCGTTACAGGGGGGGGCTTACCCCTCAACAGAGGTGCAGCTCCAACAGACTGGGCAATTTGTCTTTCGTTTCGATTTATTTTAATGGCACATCAGAAGGGTTATGTAATGCCGAAAGTAGTTTCATTTGTGAAATAATTCAATTATTTTGAATCGCATTTTTCAGTTGCATTTTACTTACCAATAATTATTTGTCAGCACAGTTTCATCACTTTGCCCAGTCGGCTGCAGAGGGGTAAGACCCCCCCCATAACGATTATCCTGGATATGACACTAAACAATCTGATGGTGAGGTTCCAGCAGTGCTGGAGCTTTGGGGAATGCGGAGTACCCCTTCATTGCCATCGCTCCCAGGTCCACTCTGGTCCGGAGTGGTAGCACTTGATAGGGCCCTATCTATGGGTTAAATAGAACTAACAGCATACTTATGCTAAAATGAATTGAGTTAACTGAATAACTTAAAATAGAAACGTTTTTGACAAACCGTACTTACACTGCGTGCTTATGCTTAACTGATTTATTTCAAATAGAACTGTTTTTCGACATTAAAACTGTATTTACACTTAACTGAATTATTACATAACTGCTTGAATAGTTTGAAATGGAAATGTTTTTGACAATTAAACAGTGTACTTATGCTAAACTGAACTGTTTTCAAAAGAACAGATTATTTACATAAAAATGGATTTGGCGTTAAATAACCTACAGAGGTTGATATGCCATAAAACCCAACAAACCAAACCAGTTTCATCACTTTATTCTGATCAAATACAAATAATTTGTGCGCAATTTTATGGTTTTAAATGTTTCTAAGACTAATAATTACGGTACTAAGTGAACTTCTGCCTCAGATCAGTATCTCTCGAAATCTAAATATTAGAATTAATTTTTGGTTTGGTTGGGTTTTATGGCATATCAATCATTGTTGGTCATTTAATGCCAAATCCTTTTTATGTATGTATCAAATATAATTTGATTTGGTTTTATTGTACATCAACCATTGTAGGTTATCTAAAGCCAAATCTTATTTTTAAATATATATTTAATAGACAGGATTTGGTTGGTTTTATGGCATATCAACCATTGTAGGTTATTTAATGGCAAATTCATTTTATATATATTTAAAATTTGATTTCTTAGCACATTTTGTAGATAACATTCTTAAGTGACCCTCTGCTCTTTTTAAATTGTTTAACTTATTTCTATGTAATGGGAATAATTCTATTTACTATTAATCATTTGCTTGAACACAGTTTAATACCTTCAAACATTTCTATGTGTAACTAATAATTCAATTAAACATCAGTCATTTGTTTACAGGGTTAAATGCAAAAGTTGATTCATCAGTAGGACCATATCGGGTGTTACTACACTGGGCCAGAGTGGACCTGGGAGCGAGGGCAATAAAGGAGCACTCCACATTCCCCAAAGCTCTAGGATTACTGGAGCCTCACTATCAGATCTGGTGTCATATCCAAGAAACTCATTAGTAGAGTCTTAAACCTCTGTAGTGATCCAGTTGGCCAATTTTACAGCCCCTGCTAACTGGGCTAAAAATTTTCAATCATCATTCGCCTATATATCCATTTTTTCACCGCATAAAGTTTCGTTGTCGAACGAAACATAGCGGAGATTAAGCTTTCCTGATTTCTGGAGATCAGCCTCTTAAATAGAACCTCATTTCACTTTGTATTATTTTTTAAAGATTTCGTTTAACATCGTTTAGTTAATGCTGTCATTTGATTAATTTGGAAAGGATGGATTCAAATAACTATTTTCCAAGTGGGCTGTACTTGGAAGAGCTTGTTGTGGGGATTTTTCTCCCATAATTGTTGCCATTTCTTTGTAATTATTTGCCTGATTTTCGGTTTGAGGTTAATATAAGTTTTTTTTTTATCAGGTACCATATTGAGCGCAGCATTACAGATATCCGTGAAAATGTTCTTCCTTGTCTAAAACAAAACGCTTAGGTAATGTGCCAATAAATAGAAATCTGTTTGGTGAATGTAAGTTTGTTATTTCTTTCATTTTAATTGAGCGGTCACATTTAAAAAAACACGTCAACTTGCTATAATTGAGACATCTGTCAGGTATGTTTTTAGTCTTTCCTTCCCAACAACCGAAATGAAATTCGACCAATAGCCGAAATAATTTCGAGGACTTGAATGGAAATGTTTACAAAAGAAAAATACCCACCCAGATACAAATAAAACTTATCTAAATGAGGAATGGTTTGTTTGTTTGGTTTTATGGCATATTAACCTTTATAGGTTATTTAACGCCAAATCCATTTTTATGTAAATAATCTGTTCTATTGAAAACAGTTCAGTTTAGCATAAGTACACAGTTTAATGGTCAAAAACATTTCCATTTCAAACTATTTAAGCAGTTATATGTAACAATTCAGTTAAGTGTAAATACAGTTTTAATGTCGAAAAACAGTTCTATTTGAAATAAATCAGTTAAGCATAAGCACGCAGTTTAAGTGTAAGTACGGTTTAATTGTCAAAAACGTTTCTATTTCAAGCTATTCCGTTTACTCCATTTTAGCATAAGTATGCTTTTAGTTCTATTTAACCCATAGATAGGGCCCTACCAGGTGCTACCACTCCGGGCCAGAGTGGACCTGGGAGCGATAGCAATGAAGGGGTACTCCGCATTCCCCAAAGCTCCAGCACTATTGGAACCTCACCATCAGATTGTTTAGTGTCATATCCGGGACACTCATTAGCGGGGAGTCTTACCCCTCTGCAGAGGTGCAGTCAGTGTATTCTACAGCCCCAGCCGACTGGGCAATAAACAGTTTTATTTCAGATAATTCAGTATACGATGAGTACACAGTTTAGATGTCAAAACAGTTCTATTTTGAGCAATTTAGTTCAGCACTAGTACGCAGTTCCAATGTCAAAACAGTTCTATTTAAAAACAATTCAATTTAGCATAAATACGCAGTTTAAATGCAAAAATCAGTGTAGTGAAAGAAGCACGGTTTAGTTCTATTTAACCCATAGATAGAACCCTTATGAGGTGCGACCACTCAGGGCCAGAGTGGATCTGTGAGCAATGGCAATGAGGGGTACTCCGCATTCCCCAAAGCTCCAGCATTGCTGGAACCTCACCGTAAGATTGTTTAGTGTCATATCCAGGACACTCGTTTGGGGGGGGGTCTTACCCCTCTGCAGAGAAGCAGTCGGTGTATTCTACAGCTCCAGCTAACTGGGCAACTAAATGAGGAATGTAAAGATATATATGTATGTATTTGTTCATAAAAGAAATAGTGTTTTATGCCGTATTCTTAAATAGGCACAGAAAATTTGTGCATTTTTTGATTTTAGCTAATCCAATATGTTAGAACAAAAAGTACGAAAATTTGTGTGCTTGTAAAAGAATTGTTTTTATTTACATATACTGGAATTCTTGTTAAGTAGAAATTATCAGAAAAATAAAAATTGTTGCTTTTATCTGAATAATGAAAGTTGGTTCATATTTACCTGTAAAGTTACATTTAAAAATCACGTCCTCAACTCGCTACAATTCCCCTATCCGCCATATTCAAGGCTTTCTTTCTCCAACTACTATGGTGTTGATGTTCGACTGATGATCGAAAAAAAGTTATACTTGTTCAGAATAGAACGCTGGTGAAATATCTACGTTATGTGCCAATAAATAAATCGGAATTATTACTTTTATTTGGAGGGGGAATATAAGTTTGTCCTTTTCCTTTTTCAACTAAGGTTACATTTCAAAATCACATCAAATCGATACAATTTCCCCATCCACCGTACCTAAATCCCCCTAACTGCCGAGATGTTGATTTTCGACTAATCACCGACAGTTTTGATTTAAATTTATACATTAAAAAATGTACAAATGACTGAATATTTACATATCTCGAAAATGTTTTTTTACTAAGAAATTTCGTTCTGGCACGGAAAATTTGAGGTCTTTTCTTTAATAAAAACCACAATGGGGGGACGATTTTTATTAAAAACTTTTACACACAAGATGTGCAAGTGAATAAACAGAAATTATCAATTATCTTGCTGACAAATGTAATTTTGTAATTTTTTCAGTTTAATTGAACGTTCATATCCAAAAATCATGCCAACTTGCAATAAATGACCCATTTTTGTTTTTCCTTTCCAACCACTGAGATGACTTTCGACTTGTAGCCAACATAATTTTGAAGACTTAAACGGAAATCATTACCGGAAAGATATTTTAATCTGAACGGTGTATATAAGGAGACTATGTGTGTGTGTGTGTGTGTGTGTGTGTGTGTGTGTGTGTGTGTAAAGAAATGAGTGAATTTTTTTGCAGTACTATTTTATACAAGAACAGACAGTTTGAATAATTTGGATGAAATAACAGTAAAAAAATTGTGTGCTTGTAAACACTTTTTTACTTTCTACAATTCGTACAAAACAGACAATACCGGCAAAATATAAATTTTTATTTGAATGAAGTTTGGCATTCATTTTTTTTTCTACTAAAAAGTTACATCTAAAAATAACATCTTCAACTCGCAACAATTTAACCATCAACCATATTTTAGTCTTTCCCTCCCCCAACCACCGAGACGCTGACTTCCGACCAATGATCGACATAATTTTGGGGACTAGCTTTTAAAAAATAAAATAAAAAAAAACTAATGCAAATTACTGAAACTTACTCCTATTGTAATGGCGAATATATATATATATATATATATATATATATATATAAGCAAAAATAACGGAAAGGTTTTTTCTTGGCTTTTTTTTTTTTTGGACAAAAAAGAAAACATTGCTTTTTTTTTGGACGGAAAAAAATTGGGCTTTTTTGGCAAAAAAAAAAAAAAAAAAAAAAAAAGCTTTTTTTTCTTTTTAGCAAAATCAGAAAGAAAAAAAACATTAGTACAAAAATCCGTGCTAGTAAAAGTCTTTTAAATATTTATTTTATAAGACAAAAGAATTTATCAGATTTTTATGCTTTTTCAAAATAAGTTAAAATAAAGTCTATATTACCGATAATGAACGACTTCATATAGTTTGCTTTTTGCTTCATTAGATTCTAAATTATCAACATCTAAATATAATCACCCGTTAAAGTCTGCGAAAATTAACACTATAATTATAATTACGATATCGGTCTAGCTATGAAATATAACTAAAATTCGGTTCGAAGAAAGAAACTTACCTATTTCCGCCTCGACAAAATTCTTACATCCGTTTTAACATTTAAAAAAAACAAATGACGTCATGATCAAAAAAGACGTAAGTGGCAGTGTAAATGTCTTTTATACGCAACCAAAACAAATAAACAACCTATTGCACGGTTTTGGTATCTACCGAAAGTACAACTTGGAACGGTCTAAATTCAGATTGGGGGATGGCAGGAATAAGAATTAAAATATCTCTTTGTGCCAAGTGGGAGGAGCTTGTTCGCTTTCAAAATTAGGATTCGAAATCCTGGTATGTGTACCTGGGTACGAACATCCACCCCTGGTGTAAGTAAGGAACCACATATTTTTTAAATACCTGTTTAGCATAGAAAACAGTAAAAAAAAATAGGAAGGCAATTACTAGTCGGAAGATTGTGTAACGTCAGTATTCCAAATAGGGAGGAGTCTGCCGATAATAAAATCACCATTCAGCATTCGATTTTCTTTGATTTCAAAGACCGTCTCCCCGTCAAAAATATTTGAATATACCAAATTAAAATAGTGACGTGTATTTCAAGTAACTGCGAGTTTTCATTTACTTAGATATGATTAGTTTGTCACAAGGTCAGAAGTGTAGGACACCCGGTGAGAATCAGACTCATTAAGTAATAGTCCGCTAGCCTAGCCCGCTAACTATTATACGACACTAAACACTTCATAGTTTTTTTAAGCAGAGCCTAGTTTGGTACAGGGCCAGAATATAGTGCACTCTGTGAGAATAAAAACTCATGTAATGGTCTGCAAGACATGTTTTCTACCCTTTAATCAGCAGGAAGCATTCGGTCATTATTTACTAAGCTGGTAATTGTTCGGTAGAATTCCTAAAGTAGAAAGTACACCCAGTGAGAATCTAACTCATAACTCTGTAAGCCGAACTAGCTAACCCTTTCACCAGGTGAGGTGCTCATATTTTAGCGCCCAGATTATGCCAAATGTAAGGTTTACATCAATTCTGACACAAGGCCAGATGTATAAAGGATTCTGTTTGAATTCAACTCTTTATTTAATAGTATTACACCCAGATGATGACCTTAAAAAAGCGCTGATCCTATTTAATACAAGGTCACAAACATAAGATCCCTAGTTAGAATAAACCCACTTTTAAATAGGAAGTAATTAATCAAGTAATTAGTTAACGTGCCAAACACTGCCCTACTAGTTCCTTTGTTATCTTTCTTGATATGTGAGTACGACTTGAAATGATATTTGCGTAAGACTTAACTTCGTAGAAGAGCTCTTGGTTGGTTAACTACTAGTAATTTTCTGAGATGTGGCACAAGGCCGCATAATTTGAGCACCCAATGAGAATCGAACTCACTTGTTAAGATTTGCCAGTCTAGATTGCTAACCATTACACCACCTGAGACACTCTGCTTTGTTAACTAGTATTTCAGCAGGTGTGAATCGATTATCTCTAAACCCTCAAAGTCATGTCTACTGGGGATGTAGAATACACCAACTGTATTTTTGCAAAGGATTAAGACTCCTTCACCCAGCGAGCGTCCAGGATATGACACTAAACAATCTGATGGTGAGACTCCAGTCTTGGAGATTTGGGGAATGTGGAGTACCTCTTCATTGCCATTGCTTCAAGATCAACTCTGGCCCGGAGTGAAGGCATCTGAAAGGGTCCTTTGTATGGGTCAAATAAAACTATTTAAACTGAGTGCAAACAAATGACTTAAGCGAAATTCAATTTTTGAAAATAGAAATGTTTCATGATGTTTGATAATGTTTGATGATGTTTTGCTGTGTTAACAAATGACTGATGCTTAATTGAATTGTTAGTGATCAATATCAGTACATAGAGTCATTTAACTGAGCGAAAAAAATACTTAGGCTGGTTTAAAAATGTTATCAATAAAATGTTTACAAATCATATTTAATTGGTATATGCATAAAAAGGATTTTGCATTAAATAACCTACAATGGTTGATATGCCATAAAATACAACCAAACCAAATGATATATTTCTAATATATATCTATAAAGAAGATTTAGCATTAAATAACCTACAATGGTTGATATGCCATAAAACCAAACCAAACCAAATTATATATATTTAATATATATGTATAAAGAGTATTTAGCATTAAATAACCTATATTGGTTGACATGCCCTGAAACCCAACCCAACCAAGTCATAATTTTTTTTTTTTTTCATCATACAACGTGTGGAAGCACGTGCGATACCCTAGCCTCATCAGCCGCCATCCAGGGTGATAACACAGTTTCGGTAGCTTAAGGCGGTACTGCCACACCTGGCGCTACCGAGCAGCTTTTGCCACCGGCTAGGGTATTTAAAAAAAACAAACCTATGTATACATAAGATCAACTAAAAGCGGACATTACATTAGACGTTCGTTCATCTTCATATTGGTGCAGTTTGTGATTTAAAAAAGCGTTTACTTACGGCCGTTAGATGTCATAGCAACCGTTTCTTGACTTTGCGTAATTACACGAGAATGGTGGTTACACGTGTATAACATTCGTGTTGAAAACCTTTCTATATCCGTTATCTTTTCGATTCGTTTTCTTTCATTTATGCGTTACTGCCCAAAAGCACTCGAGACAAACGTTATATATAATTCCGCTAAAAGATATTATTTGTTGACCAATGGGCCCTCAAGTTGGGTGGTGAGTAAAAAGAAAGCTCGTGGTCTAAGTTAGTCCAGGTAGCTATCTGATTACCTTTGGGCCACTAAATTCTTGGCTTGCAAAAAATGTCTCCAGGACGCTGATGGTCAGCAATGGGCTTGTGAATACTGTGGGGGTAAACCGGACTCATAGGCCCATCAATCGATTTACATTCTCCGGCAGGAGAATTACGTTCTTCGCACCAGCGCGCCTTGTGGATTCGTGTTCCTCGCAAGCTGTTGAATTTTCTACCGCAATCACACGTTGTAGCCGGGTACATATCCAGATCGTTACCGTAGGAGCAAGTAAGATGGGTGATATATTCTCCCTCCCCGCTACAGACACCCTGAGGGCATTTTTCTTTCATTGTATTATCCATATTTGTTAAAATTCCTGTCTTTCCAGGATGTCACTCCAACTTTCTGAAGAGTCACTTTGTCTTTCCAAAGAGTCATCTTGCTTTCCATATATATCTAATATATATGTATAAAGAGGATTTAGCATTAAATCACCAACAATGGTTGATATGCCATAAAAATCAACCAAACCAAATGATATATATTTAATATATATGTAGAAAGAGGATTTAGCATTAAATAACCTACAATGGTTGATATGCCATAAAACCAAACCAAACCAAATCATATATATCTAATATATATGTATAAAGAGGATTTGGTAATAAATAACCTACAATGATTGATATGCCATAAAACCCAACTAAACTAAATCATATATATTCAATATATATATATATGTATAAAGAGGATTTAGCATGAAATAACCATTAATATTTGATATGCTATAAAACGAAATGAAACGAAACCAAATCATATAGATTATATATATATATATATATATATATATATATATATATATATATATATATATATATATATAAAGAGGATTTGGCATAAACTAACCAGCAATTGTTCATATGCCATAAAACCAAACCTAAAATAACCTAAACCTTTGTTTAGTCTTATTTTGGAAGAAAATTAAACACCAGCTTCCAACATTCTATCGACGCTTTAAAAATAATTTAAAAATAATGAAATTATATTTGATTTAATTGGCAATAACAATGTAAAAATAAGGATTCCACTGTCGAAATCCCAGCCAGTTTACGAGGTTCTATTTAGCAGCACAAATACCGCCCACTGGGATTTAAAAATCTAATTATCACACTGAACTTGGTTTGGTTTCGGTTGGTTTGGTTTGGTTTGGTTGTTTAAAGGCATATCAACTTCGAGGGTTATTAAATGAAAAAGCCATCTCTATGGAAGAACAATAGTCGAGCTATTTAAATCACTGTAGGAGAGTTCCTACTTTTAAGTGGGGAGTCTCATTGGCCTAGTGGGTAGAGTATTCTGCAGTGGACCGGGAGACTTGGGTTCTATACCAGGTCGAGTCACATCAATGACTTTAAAAATGGTACTTGATACCTCCTTGCTTAACACTCAGCATTATAAGGTAAGAGTCAAAGGTAAGTTAGAGCAATCCTGCGATAGGAGTAGTGCCCTCCCCTACACTTTGGTGTAGAAGCTATTAAAACGGGAGCTTTCGGGTCATCCTTGACTTCGGTCTCCAGGGTTACATTACTTATTAATCCGAGAGTGAATTATATAGTGCTACTGGGGCTCAAACTCTCATACTCCGACGTCACAATCAAGTACGCTATCTACTACACTACGGGGATTTCTCCGTGCTAATCTTAAAAACCCGCAGCAGCTCGAACAGCAGAAACTATTACTTATCGACTTCACATTCACCCAAACACTTATTAAGGTAAATATATCACAGAACCGGGACACATCGCATATTACAAGGGATAGCAAATTACACAGTCAAACTTTTATTAGTGTGTCCGATTCTCACAAGGTGTTCATGTTTCTGTTTCTGTGAGACATCTAAGCTCAGCTTAGCTTAATAAATAACAATTATACTGAGTCAGGTTTCATGTGGAGTCAAACGAGCAAGAGCGTTTGGGGTGATGGTCGCATTATCCCTGGCTTTATCAATTGCTGTGAGGTAAGACCCTGTTCCCAAAAAAAAAAGGTGGGTATCTTAGATATCACGCGAAACTGCATCTGATAGTAAGTCCAGTTTTGGAGATCTGTGGAGAATGTGAAGCACTCCTTCTATGCCATTACTTCCAGGTCCACTCTGTCCTGAAGTAGTAGAACCTATAAGGGTCCCATCTATGAGTCAAATAAATCTGTTTTAAATTTTTTTTTATTAACTTTACAAACAAAAACAAAATAAAGTAAATATGAAGATACAATGAAGACGATTCCTTAACATCTAGGCATAAAATAACCCTTGACGAGTTAACATGCAGTTGAAATTAGTCAGTCATAAGAGCAATGGGAAGGTACTGCATTTGAGATGGAACCTCAGGGGACCAGGTATATCTGTGTCAATTTATTATTTTGTCTTCTCCAAAGACAATAACAACGCTAATCTCAGCAAAGGATTAACGAAAATAGGGTAGTTATTACAAATTAAGAATATATACTATGCTTTTATAAATAGATAATCTATCTATCTATCTATCTGTCTTTGTGTATCTCTTCGTCTGTCACAGTCTGTTCATCTATCTAAGTATCTATCTAATGTTATGCCTATCAATTTGCCATATCTCCTTGTAATTTCATTATCTATCTATCTAGCTAGCTAGCTTGCTAGCTCAATCTGTTCCTGTTTATCTGTCTACATATCAGTTCGCTCCTACGACAATTTTAAATGCCAGTACAAAAAAGTCTGGAAACTTATTGAATGCACAACGTATATATATATATATATATATATATATATATATATATATATATATATATATATATATATATATATACTGCATAGTATTTTAGAAACAATCCCAATTTATCCATGTATCTCTCAATCTGTCCGGCTATCTATCTATCTATCTATCTATCTATCTATCTGTGTACGAGCTTGTATCTCAGTCACTTCTTGTTCATTTGTCTATATATCCATTGCCTCCAAATGCAAAAAATATAGTAAGCATCCGTTCACGTAACCATATATATAAATATATAACCATGTATATGAATATATACCACCTCTCTGTAACTCATGCCATCAAACAACGTATGACAACAATACATTATAAAAACAATAATTGATTTGTGTCAGCTAAAATTCAGAAAATCTTCACTAAAAAGGCCAAAATATTTTTTTCCAAATAACAACCAAAATGTTTAAAATCCTCGAAGCCATCAGTATTATGAAAAAATAACCAATCTATAAAGACAGAGTAATAGCTAGAATATCAGACTACAGCCTCAACGTAAGCAATTTCAAAATCCAGTTGCGATATTGCGTTCACTTGCGGACTTATACATTTGAGAAAGGCATGAACCATCGTATTTCCAATCTATGTTTAAATAGTATAACCACTGTTCTACTGGAATGGATTTGACTTTAAATTACCCATGAGTGTTGATATGACATTAAACAAAGAAGCCTACCATAAACAAATGAATTAACATTCAACAATGACATTAATATTGTAAACAACTTTATCAACTGATCCTATTTACCCAACCCCTCCGATCGGACAGGATATGACACAAGGTCAATTTTTTAAGCGGAGTTTAACAGGTTTGAATTCAGAGTTTTCCTTCTTCTAGACTAGTTGCCTCACCAAGGCTGAAGAACCTAGTCTGCCCTACTATTTACCCATAGCTGGAGGGAGAATAATTGGATTCATACCTTTCCCAAGGGTATTAGTGCTATGTGAAATGCAATCAGTCTTGTCCAGGAATTGAACTCGTACCGCCGTGTCCATATCCTATGACGATAACCATTACACCACGGGCACCTCCGAAACTTTATCAACTGATACCCCGCCACCAATCGAAAACCCTTTTAACAAAATAAATTTCACTCTCAAACTGAACAAAAACAAGCAATACCGAAAAAAGTAAAAATAACCCTTCAAGACAATCAATCAATATATGAATCAATCGATCAAGGATATGATCAAAATCTCTTTTGAGAACGAGTTAGGACAACTTCTCTATTAACCGGACCTTAATAAAAAGAATCTTGCAAGAAAGTCAGTGAAAAAATGGAATACGATCATAAAAGAGAAAGTCCATGTTCTTTGACCAAACTTGTCTGAACTATATATATATATATATATAATGTTTATGTGTGTAATTTAAAATTATATATTGTTAAAAACGTTTTAGGGTAAGAATGTGATCTATGCGTGTGAGAAATCTTTTAACAGCTCGATACCATGATTAAGCAGAGATGATTTAAAATCTTAAAAGTCAAAAATTCAATATAGAAAAATACTATGCTAGAACCTAAGTTTCTTACGCATTGTACTGCATATCAATCCAGTATATGTATATATATACACGTAAATGTCAGTGAAACTAAGAGTTATGGAGATTATTTGACAATATTAACTTTTAACGTTTTATAGTATATATATATATATATATATATATGTGTGTGTGTGTGTGTGTGTGTGTGTGTGTGTGTGTGTGTGTGTGTGTGTGTGTGTGTGTGTGTGTGCATAAGATGTTGCGAATGAGATTTTTATTCAAAGAAAGCGCCTGGAATTTTTTAAGTTGTTGTATATAGGCAAATATTCATTTTCTAAGAGCACCCAATCTCTTTAAGCCTAATTTTGTATTCAAGATGGTGGCTATTGGAAGCTTTCCTTAAATCGTATATTTTGTCCAGGCATTATCTTCTTGGAAGTTATACATTCAACATGAAAGTCGGTCTCCTCTAAAACGCTGCGTTCGATCTATTTTTTGTTTGTTTATTTTTCTTGACTATTTTAGAAATGTGTATCTTATGACGTAATAGTTTACGTTTGAAGTCACGTGAAAGGATCGGACGAGAGTAGAAAGAGAGAAAGCGAGAGTGAGATAAATTATGCTCATTACGTAGTAGTCAATGGCAAACAAACAAAAAAGTGGGTCATTACTTCAAGAAAATAAAAGAAACATAAAATACGAAGACAAAGCGAAGAACTCTTTTTTTTTTGTCTATTCATATCAGAAATTGTTTACAAAAGAAAATATATATAAATAATATGAGTTTATATATATATATATAAGTAAAGTAAAGTTGGCGACCATAGTCGAGGGTAACCCGAAGGCTCCCTTTTCGATAGCTACTACACCAAGATGTAGGGGAGGGCGCTACTCCTTCCCTGGTATATATATATATATAAGAGGATAATTCAATAAATAGGGAGAAATATTTTGAAAAATGTTTATTTTCTTAATGTTTTTCAAATTTTCTATAAAATCTGTATTGTTTGGAATTAGTTTAGGGCAAAAATAATTTCAATCTTGCAAAAATATTTGTTTTGAGGCTATTTAAAATGTTCTCTAATCAGAGTGCTACAAGTTGGAACAGATGTCTCCTTTCACATCTCACGTGGCTGAGAAGTACAAGCCAAAAGAAAACTACTAAAGAATGTGTGGTGTTTACGGAGAAGCATATTTAAGTTAAAAATGTTTACAGTTGGGCTAAAAATGGTTTTGCCACAACAAACCAGAGCCGAAAAATTAGTTCAGGACACTCCAGTAAATGAATAGTTCCAGGCGCAGCTATCTGCAAAGAAGGATATGTTCATAGTATTTTGGGATATGAAAAGACCAATCACCACTGATTTCCTTGAAAAAGGTGCATCTGTAAGCACGGCTTTTTAATATCAATTATTTTGTGGAAAAAATCAGCTTTTATTGTATGACTCTTGTATATATATATATATATATATATATATATATATATATATGTGTGTGTGTGTGTGTGTGTGTGTGTGTATATATATTCGTTGGTCCAATGAGAGAATAAAAAGCAAATACTTTAAAATAAATAGAAACATAAGAGAATTTGCTTTTAAGTTATTTATTCTTCTTCATCACGTGTTTCTGACGTTTCAAGTCGTTTTCAGGAAGTAAATATTTATTTTCAGTGTTCCCTTCAGTTTTTATAATGGCGACTGTTTTGATAGGGTTGTGGTTCGTTTAATTCCAGGATTTGTGTCTGTGAATATCCAGGTCAATTTTTTAACCGGAGTTTAACAAGTTTGAATTAAGAGTTTCCTTCTCCCAGACTGGTTACCATATCAAGGGTAAAGAGCACAGTCTACCTAAGTATTTACCTGTAGCCGGAGAGAGAATAGTTGGAGTTGTTTGGGACAAAATTTCCTCTCTTTAAATGTTCTCTCTCTCTCTCAATATATATATATATATATATATATGTATCTAATTAAGATTTAAGTCTAAAATCAACCCCTCTATACGAACAGGATGCGACACAAGGTCAATTTTTAAGCGGAGTTTAACAAGGTTGAAATCAGAGATTCCTTCTCCTTGACTGGTTGCCATACCAAGGGTAAAAAGCCCAGTCTGTCTTACTATTTACCGATAGCCGGAGAGAGAATAGTAGCAATCTAAGAAATACAATAGAATTCAGGATTTCAATTGAGATCGCCATGTTCATTTTCAACGAAGATAAGCATCCACCAGGATCACCTCTTTATATATATATATATGTGGGGGTGTGAGAGAGAGAGAGCTTGTTCAAAAAGTTCTAATATATGGCATATCAACCATTGTTGGTTATTTACTGCCAAATCCTCTTTATACATATATATTAAATATATATGACTTGCTTTGGGTGGTATTTATGGCATATCAACCCTTGTAGGTTATTTAATGTCAAATCCTCATTATACATATACATCAAATATATATGATTTGCTTTGGTTGGGATATATGGCATATCAACCCTTGTAGGTAATTTAATGCCAAATTCTTTAAATACATAAATGTTAGATATATATGACTTGGTATGGTCGGGATTTATGGTATATCAACCCTTGTAGGTTATTTAATGCCAAATCCTTTTATACATATATATCAAATACATATGATTTGGTTGTGTTGGGTTTTATGGCATATCAACCATTGTTGGTTATTTAATGCCAAATCCTTTTGATACATATATATTAAATACATATGATTTGTAAACACCTTTTGTAGATCACATTTTTAAACGAGCCAGGGCTCCTTTTCTTGGTTACAGATAAATGATTTTCTAGTATTTGTAACTAATAATTCTATTTACTGCTAATTATTTCTATGTTATGCGAACAATTAACTTAATTTGTTTGAACACAGTCCACTGGTTATACATAAATCATTCATGAGTGAATAATATATATATATATATATATATATATATATATATATATATATATATATATATATATGCCTTTTCGAGTAATTACTTTTTCAGTCACATTGATAGTAGTTTCCTAAGAAATTAAGCAGTTCGGCTAAGAGCAATATTTATATTTCGTATTGGCTGGGACAACCAGCTGCCTTGATAATGTGTTTATCTGTACCTTTCTTGATCATACACAGTGCTCCCACTATTACTGGTAGTTTTTAGGGGCTTCATTTTTTTAAATTTCTTTTTCCAAGTATTTGGACTTACTTATTTCATTATATTCTTTGACTGATATATTATTGTCTGTTAGCGCTGACATTTCAATTAAAAGGCATTTTTTTCTTTTAGAGTCCTTAATCGCAACATCTGCTTCATTATTATTATTATTATTATTATTATTATTATTATTATTATTGCTGTCTCGTAGTGTCATTTATCATCTTAAATTTATTTTATTCTTCACACAACACACAGATAAACAGCGCATATCACGGCAGAAGGATAAGCTCCAAGTGAGAGTCAAAATCAGGCCCCTATTCACCATTATCATATCGCAAAACACTTATTAATCAATCTACTTCCTTTTGTAGCTTAAATAGTAAAACAGCTGATACGAAGAACCACAGTTTCGGAGACAAAAGGAGGCATGAGTTCAAGTTTCCCTGAGAGTTCATACTTAATAAACATTTCCACTGTTCCACGCTATCATAAAATTTAGAATCTGAGGAGGTTGTCACCAAATAGGAATAAATGAACAAAAACTATGATGAAGAAAAATAATTACAAAAATTAATTATGAAAATGATTGACAATGCTTCGTCTAAAAATATATTAAAATAAGTTATCAAAATAAATAAAATATCTTATTGACAATAGATATGTTGGAAACTTTCAATCACAATAAAGAATTGTAATAAACTATATCACTTACCCTGTTCTTATAAACATATATTATCGTGTATAAATCTCTTGGTAAAAGAATTTAAACCTACATATTTCTGAGTTCTTTGTATAGAATCGACGAAACGAAATAATAAAAATTTCCGAATCCTGATATTTTACGCAACCCTCGAAACCTCCAAATATAATTTCTGGCATAAAAAAATTACGAAACGAAACAAAGATCTTGTGAAAAAATTAACATTTTTTAGAATAGAAAAGAAGTTTATTTAACCTTTTCAAAATACCATGTATAGTTTAAAATCTTTTCTGAACGCATTTCACAGATTCAACAACGCTAATAATTGTTGACGTTAGACGCTGATGTATGTAATACGAAACGACACGAAACCAGTAAATATGCTGAGTCATAGTTTTAAGAAAAACGGCTAGACTTCCGTAAGTAGTTTTTTTGTTGTTGTTGTTGTTGAAATTTCAACTCCTGGGAACAAAAACGAAACGTAATACAAGGAATTTAGACGAAAACACTGACAGCATAAATGCAAATACATCCCATAAATTTCTGTGGTTCAGTTTCGGTTTTCTATTTTAATGACAAATCTACCTTTGTGGGTTATTTAATGCCAAGAGTAGGGGTACTATTAAGCCATAGCTGGAGAGAGAAGCGGGTACATATCTTTCCTAAGGGCATATGTCTGAAATTGAACGAACTAGCGGGACTATTCGAACTCGCTAACTACAAGTCAGATTGCAGCACGTTAACTCCCCCACTTAAATTTGCTGACCGTTAGAAGTAGATTTAATGAGTCATATGCCGATTTTAGGCATGGGACAGTATGGGCTGTAGCTCAGGGTCCCTATGACTTGAAGGGTCCTCATGACTTGAAGGGTTCCCAAGAGAACTTTACTCTAAAACCCTTGATAAAACGAAGTTTAAAAAAGAAAATGAAGGTCTCTTTTGAGATAATTTGAAATAATTTAGATTAATTATCGGTCTATTGGCCAAGCGGTTTGAGTGTTTGCCAAAGGCCAGGTCGAGTCATATCAAAGACTCAAAAAATGGTACTTGATGCCTCCATGCTTAATACTTAGCATTATAAGGTATGGGTCAAGGATAAAGTGGAACAATCTAGGGAAAGGAGTAGCGCCCTTCTCTAAACCACGGTGTAGTAGCTAGTGAAGAAGGAGCCTTCGAGTCCTCCTCGACTACAGTCGACAACTTTAGGCTCTTCTAGTTAAAGTGGGTCTTTTAAATTTGATAAATTCTTTTTTATAAACACGGGAATGTGAATATATGTAACGAAAGAACCCGAAATTTTGTTAGTCCATTTGCTTGTCTTAAGGCCTAAATGCTGCGTTGGTTGTATATTTTTATCAAAAATATATTTACTGAAGTTAATCCTGTTTGTTAAGGAAGTATGATAGAAAAGGGCTTCGATGAGGAATGAACTTTCAGTTAAAATGAATAGGTTGTACGATTAAAAAGCTGACCAGAGGCTCTGAAAGGGTTTTTATAAGGCACTTCAAAGATGCTTTCGTCATCCGCACATATAGAAATCAGAAAAAAACTCCCTGCGGCCTCCATCGTTTTCATCAGTTAGGGTAAGGAGAGGGAAAAATAGTAATCAATCAGGAATTTTGGTTGTATCACTTCCTCAACTGCACCCGTCACGATAAACGATGAAAAGAGGTTTTAATAAAAGATAAACGAGGTGATTGCTTTACTTAAGTTTTATTTAAAGATAACTTAATTGAGTTTCTGTTAAGATTATTCTTTTAATATATGGCTCATTCAGAGTGAGACGACTATGTTTGAGTTCATCACTGTGGTTAAAAGAAAAACAACCCCTCGCATTTAAAAAACCGCTAATTCTCCAATGCAAGAAATGTTAGCCATCAACATAAAGTCCAGGCTAGTGGTATAATGGTTAGAGTGTTTCCCCAATGGTCTGGGAGACCAGGGTTCAATCCCAGGCTTTTTCATACTAAAGACTCAAATATGGTATTTGGTGCTTAATACACAGTATTATAAGGTAGGGATCAAGGGCAAAGTGAAGCAATCCAGGGAATGGAGTAGTGCCCTCCTCTACACCTCGGTGCAGTAGCTATTAAAAAGGAGCCTTCGGATCACCCTCGACTACGGTCACTAAATTTACTTACTTATATAAAGTCAAGTGAGACACCGTTGCGAGTGTGTTTGGGTCTCACTGAGCATCCGACTTTGTGCTACATCTAACCTAAGCTTAATAAATAACTATTTAAATTGCTTGCCCTTCAATAAGAACGTCAAATAAAACAATTGTATTTTCCCGCTACCCACTTCCAGGATCAGAATGTAATACAAGGTCAGATTAACGTGGATCCCTCTATAAAGTAAACTTCCTCGTCGGCAGGTGCATAAATTATCCTAGACTAGTCTGCATTCGCCTTTAAACGGGGGAACTGAAGGTATCAAGCAGTAAACGTCATCCTAATGACTGAACAAGCATAATTTAAGGTAGGAGAATTGTGTCTCTTGGTACGTGAGCGGGACTTATAGACACATACACACACACACACACACACACACGTACAATTCTTATTTTGTGATTTTTACAATCTGAACAGTTCAAAATATAAAGAAATATTAGGTAAAATGGAAATTGGGATCAACCAGGAGGTCACACACACACACACACACACACACACACACACATATATATATATATATATATATATATATATATATGTATATGTGTGTGTGTGTGTGTGTGTGTGTGTGCAAAATAAAGTAATTAATTATTTGTAAAATATTCTATAATTCTGATGTTGTGAAAAAACACAGTACAATTTACAAATAAAAATATATTACAAAAGCTTTATCCAGAAAAAAAATTCTATTTGAAGAAAGAAAAAATATATACGTAAAGTTGGTAATCGTAGTCGAGGGCGAACAGAAGGCTCCCTTTTCAATACCTCCTACATCGAGGTGTAAGGGAGGGCGCTACTCCTTTCCCAGGATTGATCCACTTTACCCTCGACACATACCTTATATTGCTGAGTGTTAAGCAAGGCGGTATCAAGTACCATTTTTAAAGTCTTTGGTATGACGCGACCTAGGATTGAACCCAGGCCTCCCGGACCATTGGCAAATCCCCCCACCAAAAAAAAAAAAAAAAAAAAAAATCAACAAATAACCCATACCTAGGCAAAAGAGAAAACACCGACAGAATCCCTTAAGCAAAAAGTAAAGGGTTCAAAACACTAAGTAGAGCGAAATAGGAAAGCCTGCAGGGTTAGAAAAATATCTTGCTTAGTTACACCTAAACAGACCATTAAAACTTTTCAGACAATATATATATATATATATATATATATATATATATAGTATTATTCGGTCCGCTTAAACCAGAGTTGGGAGTAATTCCATAAGGATAAAAAAACGTTTAAATTTTCCTGGTAAGGAGCTCAATGTAACTGACATTACAGAGCAATAATTTCTTTAACAAAAAACAAAAACCGGTCACATTAGGATTATAAATTTATTTCCACCCTGTTATGGGTTTCGATATAAATCAAAAACACCCAAAATAACAGGGCTTCTTCTAATCTAATGCATAAAATAATTCAGAATAGACACAGGAAAGAAGGGCGGAAGTGGGTAGAAGAGGGGTGAAGAGTTTTCTCCTCATTTAGCCCACTTCCGGTTTCTTGTTTATTTTAAACGGTTGGAATTTTAGTAAATTAATTTTTAATTTTTTAAAATCTAAATACAACTTAAAACTCCAGATTTAATACTAATTTAGTTTGGTTTCTTTGTTTAATGGCATATCAACCTTTGTAGGTTATTTAATGCCAAAGCCATTCTCCTAAAAGAACAGTAGTGGTACTATTTAACCCATAGCTGGGAGGATAAGGGGGTTCATACCTTTCCCATGGGTATTAATTTGGTTTCGTTTGGTTTCTTTGTTTAATGGCATATCAACCTTTGTAGGTTATTTAATGCCAAGGCCATTCTCCAAGAAGAACAGTACTGGTACTATTTAACGCATAGCTGGGAGGATAAGGAGGTTCATACCTTTCCCAAGGGTATTTGCCCACTAATTTAGGAAAGAACAACTTTATTTGATAACCTTACGTAAGGATACATTAATACTTTTATTAAATTAAATTCAAAATGTAGAATTTAAATTTAAATTTTAAAATCTTATTTTTATTTTTGAGCCAATTAATTCAGTTACCCCTCCATTGAAGAGTACGTACATATCACATGGTTTATTCTCATCTTTTTTATTTTATTTCATTTTTATTCATTTCACCTTAAATCTCAATTTTATCCTATGTTTTTTTTTTTTATTCAAGCATTATCTATGATAATTTGTCTATAGTTTAAATTTATTCCTATGTCTACATCTAGCTATTAATTCACATCGCTGATTTAATAATTTTTCAGGGTCTGGGTATATCATTATTCGTATTTTTTCCTCTAGGCACAGATTACATCTACTATCAAAACATATATATATATATATATATATATATATATATATATATATATATTGTAATCGGATGGAAACTCAAACCTGGTTAAGTCGTCATAATAAATTTATTTCGGCGGAGAATATTACTATACTCTCCGTCTCGTCAGATGACTATTTACATACTTTTCTCGAAGTTGCAGAACCACAAATCAACTTCGAGAAAAGTATCTAAAAAGTCATCTGACGAGACGGAGAGTAAAGTAATATTCTTTGCCGAAACAAATTTATAATGACGACTTAATCAGGTTTTAGTTTCCAACTAATTTCACTATATACGCACTGAATATGAATTTTGTTATATCCCTGCAAAGGAATAAGGGATTAACAATAGCCATATATCGAGCTCTCTCATAGATTTATATGATATTCCTCATATATTCTATGAAAAAATAATCCACACCAACTGTCTTTGGACGCGGACTGGATATTATATATATATATATATATATAGTGATACCCAGCAGAAATATTATACCGAGATTTTCTTTTTGGTATAGAACGCTTTTAACAAAGATATGTTAATTTAAACATTTCAGTCCTTCTTAAATAGAACCATCAAGATAATCATGGAAAACTTTTTTGAAAATTATTAAACCTAACGCTCCTGAGGAAAACTGTTGATTTTATGTCTTTCACCAGAAGATTAACACGAAATGAAACGCTAACAGCTTTGCCTAGGATTTGAACTTGGCATGCCGAATTTCAATTCCTACGACGACGCTAAGCATGCTTCATCAATCTCTTTCTCTCTTTCTAACAAATATATATATAGTCATCCAGAGACAGATCTGTTTCGTTCTATCAGAACTCATCAGTGTGGCTAGACAGTATCTTCCCGTAGCTGGGATCGAAACCCGGTTGACTAAAACGCCAAACCAAAGCTTCTAACCATTCAGCCACGAGGAGATATTAGCTGCGAAGTAAATTTTAAACGGTTATGAATCACAATTACTATTGTTTACATATATCCGTTCAACGGTTGCCGAGACCTCAATTCAAATACGAAGAGGCTTGCAATAGACGCTAATGGCAACACGATTACTTCTTCGCCAGAGAACTCAACCCCACGGGGGTAGGAGAGTATATATATCTCTATTGTCATCCACACACATATATATAGAGAGAGTCATCCACATATATATATATATATATATATATATATGATATTTTAACTTTAGAAAGATCTTTCATTAAACTACGTGGTTAGTCGTATAAAAGAATGTTTGTCACAAACATGATTTTATAGTATCAACACCAATGAACGCTAAAACTAGGCATCCCATATGTCTGGCGTTGTGCCAAACATAGCCCAGCTTAATAACCTTGAACTATTGTTATTAAAAAATGTTAGAATGATTTTACTTTACATGAATGTTGTTGCATAGTTCAGATGGGGTGGTTTGGTTTTTATGGCATATCAATCATTATTGGTTATTTAATACCCAATCCTGTTTATAAGTATGTATTAAATAGAGCCATATTTACCCAACCCCTCCGCTCGGGCAGGATATGACACAAGGTCAATCTTTTAAGCGGAGTTTAACAACTTTGAATTTAGAGTTTTCCTTCTCCTAGACTAGTTGCCTCACCAAGGCGGAAGAACCCAGTCTGTCCTACTATTTACCCATAGCTGGAGGGAGAATAACTGGATTCATACCTTTCCCAAGGGTATTAGTGCTATGTGAAATGCAATCAGTCTCGTCCAGGATTTGAACTCGTGTCGCCGTGTCCATTTCCTACGACGATACCCATTCACCACGGACACCTCCAGCTCACCTATGTATTAGATATAGGATTTGTAAATTAATTTTGTAGATACACACAGTTAAACGATCAAACTCTTCTATTTCTAACGATTCAATTTAGCATATTGAATAAATCCAACTATTGCTATGTATCTCCGACAATACAATTAAACATCAGTCATTTGTTTACACACAGTCAAATGTAAAAACTGTTCTATTTCGAACAATTCAGTTTAGCATAAGTCATTTGTTTGCATTTGTTTAAATGTCAAACAGTTCTATTTGACCTATTGATAGTACCCTATCAGGTGCTACCACTCCGGGCCAGAGCAGATCTGGGAGCTATTGCAATGAGGGGGGACTACACATTCCCCAGAAGGTCTTTCATTACTGGAACCTGACCATAAAATTGTTTAATGTCAAATTCTGGACACTCGTTGATGGGGTCTTACCCGTCTGTAGTGATGCATTCGGTATATTCTACAGCCCCAGCTGACTGGGCTTACAGATGTAGTGATAGCTTGCTTCATCTATTTAGCAGTAGTTCAACCACTGAGGAGTTGTTTTATACCAAAATTATGTAAATAATATCTATTTATATATTTA
Source organism: Sepioteuthis lessoniana (assembly GCA_963585895.1). Taxonomy (NCBI): domain Eukaryota; kingdom Metazoa; phylum Mollusca; class Cephalopoda; order Myopsida; family Loliginidae; genus Sepioteuthis; species Sepioteuthis lessoniana. The sequence continues at coordinate 60,140,372 of OY757942.1, read as the reverse complement.
TGTTTCAAGTATTCTTCAGTAATATTAATAATTTGCACACAATTAAATAGTAAAAAAGATGTAATATAATGGCCGAGGGATTTCGTATCATGCCTTTGGGTTTAGTTAGGCTGAGAACCTTTCGGCTCAGCACATGGGTTAGTTAGGTGCAACATTAACACAGGTGCTCATGCGCGTGCGGGCAGAGCGGACGTGTCACTCAGAGATGTCACAATAGCCCAAGATGGGAAACGGGGACTAGCGAGTGCGAATGACATCACGCACCGGAAGCGCGCGGAGGATTTAGGGAATTTGAAGAAAGTGAGTAAAGAGTGGAGGACTGCCTCGGGAGAAGACGGTTGGCTTTCGCTAGTTCGCGAGGCCTTGTGGCGGGTGTCAAACGAGATGGGGAGGGGGGTCAGATGAAAAAGCCAGAATAGAAAGATTGTACCTCTCTCTCCTTATGTCGAAGAACCTTTAAACTCAAAGGTAAATAAAAAGTTTCGTACCTGAACTGAGAAGTCGTACGTGTTTTTCGTGTTTCGAGATCCCTATGTTCTAATGTATATATATATGAACATCCCATGTACATTTCGCATATTCATGTATATGGCTATGGTACAAAGATGGTATAAGGATACTTTTCCACTTTTGGGTGGAGCTGGGAGTAATGATAATGAAGTGGTAATCCACACTTCTGCGAGATCCAGAAGTGCAACTTTATCACTGTATGCAATTTAGGATATTACTCAGAATATGTTTATGTTTGGGTAGGGTAGCCCTGTGTGGGGTATAAAATCAGTATATTATAAGCTCGTACCCCGGCAGAAATGAGGTTAGATAAGAGTTTGCACAAAATTTAGATTAACTTTATCTCAAAACTGGAATTGATTTAGTATTTATACTACCTCTTTGCCACGGGCTGAATGTGACACAAGGTCAATTTTTAGGGGGACGCACCTCCTATACATAATTGCACGGACAAGAGCAGTCCAAAGAAATATCTAGTCTCCATTTTCTTTCTCTTGCCTTTTGGGCTTCGCCTCCGGTGTTAGGCAATAAAACTGACCCTTGTCCTCCTAGACGATGAGATCTGTATTTATTGGCTCTTCATCAGAACAGATTGAGGCACAAATCCGGTTTCATATGGGGAGCCAGATAGGATGCAAACCTCCCGCTCAGTGGTTTTAAAAATTACTTGAATTCCGGTGGCATCCCTTTGAAAGGGGCAAGGTAATAAACTTAGCCCTCACTCCCTTTAGACAAGGGGGCAGGTGCTCTCTGGATGAACTGCATCCCTTGCATTCCCCAGCTAAAAGGCCGAGAAGCTTTTTTTCCGATTCAAATTGATTAATTCATTTTAGTCATTTACTAAGCTTTTTGCTTAGATGTGGCACAAGGCCATAAGAATGGGGGCACTCAATGAGGCTCGAACTCACTCACGAAGGTTTGCTAGTCGATCTTGCTGACCATTACACTTCCAGAAATGCCCTGGATTAATTAATTTTCGTACATCTCTCTCTCTCTCTTTCTCTCTCTCTCTCTCTCGGCCAAACACTGGAACAGGCCATTATATATATATATATATATATATAGAGAGAGAGAGAGAGAATGGCCCGTCCTATTATTTGGCAAATATAGATAGATTGATAGTGAATTATTTCCAGATAATGTAAGAGACCATTGTGTATATATGTATATATATATATACAATGTCCTGTTCCATTGTATATATATATATATATATGGGATGGGTCATTGTGCATATATATATATATATATATATATATATATGTGTGTGTGTGTGTGTGTGTGTGTGTGTGTGTGTGCATATATATATATATATATATACACACAATGGCCCTTCCCATTGTGCATATATATATATATATATATATATATATATATGTGTGTGTGCATATATATATATATATATATATATATATATATATACACAATGGCCCGTCCCATTATTTAGCAAATGTATAGATAGATAGATATTGTTTATGATTTAATTGTTTACAGATAACTTGTTAACTTATTAATTTGCCAATAGTTCAATTGTTTGTGAACAATAATAATTGTATTCGATATAAACAATTCGTTTACACAGGGTTAAAAAGTTTCAAGTGTTGTTATTAAACGTTATCAATTCCATTCATCAAGTATTCCTTAGTAATAATGTAATATAAATAATTTGCGCACAACTGAATGGTTTCAAACAGTAGTAGTAGCAGTAGTAGTAGTCGTAGCAGAGGAAGTAGTAGTGGTTGTGGTGGTAGTAGTAGTAGTAGTAGTGGTGGTAGTAGTATTGGTAGTACTAGTAATAATAATAATAATAATAATTCTTTGTAAAAGATTGAACAGTTCTATTTGACTCATAGATGGGACCCTAAAAATGACTACCAATCACGGTCAAAGTGGACCTGAGAATAATGGCAAAGAAGGTGTTCTTCATATTCCCCAAAGCTCTAGGACTGGAGCCTGACCATCAGATGCAATTCTGTCTAATACCTAGGTATACTTGCTAAAAGGGGTCTTCCCCCCCCTCTCCTGGGGTGAGATGAGCGTATTCTACAACCCCAGCCTTCAAAACAGGAAAAATTGTTGCCACATATCAATTAACAATCTGGTCGGCTGAATTGTTTTTTGGAGAAATCCCGGTGAAGAAATGAAAAATTTCCAGCTGGAATTAAGGCCGATTGAATAAATTTACCGGCCCCAACCCCGCCATGTTTTAATTATCACTTGTGAGACACAAGTGAACTTGGGCAAGTGGACATGGTATCTTCATTTAGTTAATCATTTATTTTTTTTTTTTGATTCGGTCACTTACGAACGTGGCTTCGATTTACCATATTATTAAAGGTTGTCAAAAAAAAGTCATGCCTGACGCTAATTCTACCATTTTTGGGCCAATAAGCATCCTTTATTTCTACCAAGTAATTTTCTTCTTATGGCAAAATCTTTGGTTCTAAAATTTTTAACCCATTCATTATCGATTTTCCATCCGTAACAGCATCACTCCAACATAACATGAAATAAGCAGGAAAGTAAAGTACAATTTTTAAAATGCTGTAGAATACTCAAAATATTGAGAGGAGATTTTCAAATCAAACAAATCGAAGCATTGAATAACAATTAAGAAACTAGTAAAATGCAGTTGAACATTTAAAATATGGAGGAGATATTTTTGAATTAAATAGATATTAGCCAATAAGAAATTTGTGATTTATTGGTATTTTTTAATACCTATAAATCACAAATTTCTTATTGGCTATTACCTGAAACACTATATTTTTTAATATCAATAAATCACAAATTTCTTATTGGCTATTACCTGAAACACTATATTTTTTAATATCAATAAATCGCAAATTCCCTATTGGCTATTACCTGAAACACTATCGTTTACTTAGGATTAGGATTAATTACTTAAAACCATAAAACTGTTTGTATTTGTTTCTGGAATGCTTCAACTCATGTATGTAAGTAATAATAATCTCAAGAAATTACATAAAAATGTTTGAGTGGGTGTCATATTACCCTTAAGGTAATTATAATTGAAAAATTGATTTGTCTGAAAATTACTTGTTTGATAGAATCGTACGCAAGTAAATTCTAGGAATATATAGGAATCCTTGATGTCATTTCATTTTACTTGAAGCTATAATTGTTTACTCGGGATCATTCTTATTTACTCGAAACCATACAACTGTGTGCAAATAAATGTCTATTATTAGATAAAAATAATTACTGGAAAACGTATGGTTATTAGTATTAGATAGGAATAATTAAAACAATACAATTATGTGCAAATCATTTGTATTAGATAGGAATATTAGATACCATATGGATGTGTGCAAAAAAAAACCTTTTGTCATAGCTACACGACAAATATAGATAAAAATATGAACATACGATGAAAGCAATTCCCTAACCTCTAGTCATAAGATATTTCAAGATGAGCTGATATACAACTAAAATCAATCAATCAAATTTATATTTGATAAGTAACTAATTAATTGATGATCAATGTCAAACACTATATTGATATATTATTTCAAATATGGAAGCACAACAAGATAACTCTCTTCTCAAGTTTTCAATATTTCATATTTTTACCAGTGCAATATTCATTGTTTTCTTGTTTTTAATTACGAAATATACGCTTGAAACTTGATTAACATGAGACACAATAACCCCATAAAAATCTTACGTAACATCGTAAAACTTCCATCCAAATTAAGTAACTGAAGTATATTCCATAGAAGTAGATGCAATGTTTGTTCCTTTGTCGCATGGATGACACATTTTTAAAGTAAGTGGAAACACAACCCAGACGTTTGTTTTTCTCTACGTCACACCGTAAAAAAGTCCATCAATATGAAACCATGTTTATTCCTCGTAGATGCAACCTTTGGTCTTTTGGTTTATGGAAGTCACTTTTTTTTAAATAACAGCAAACACACCTCGGAGGCTTTTTCTTTATGTCATATCGTAAAACAATTCCATCAACATGAAGCCATGTTTATTCCTCGCAGATGCAACCTTAGGTCTTTTTTTCTTATACTAAGTCATTTATATTCCAAGTTCTTTGTCAATAAACTTAAATCAGCTGGGAGTATTGCCAGCTTCTAAGCTAATCTATGATCCTAGGTCAAATCGATGAAACAGTTCAAATCTATCTGACTCAATTTCTCGACTTACATATATATATATATATATATATATATATATTAGAGTACATTTCTTACACACATACACACACACATTCATATATACACACAATATATATATATATATATATATATATATATATATGTATATATAAAATTAAAGGAGCATTTAGTTTTTTTGCCATTTTTTATCTGGATTTTAATCCAGATAAAAAGGGCAGAAAAACTAGATGCATCTATAGGGGTCTGAAATCTAAAATATTCAAATTATATATGGTTAAAGTTCATTACAATCGTCAGACGGGCTTATATATATATATATATATATATATATATATATATATATATATATATATGTGTGTGTGTGTGTGTGTGTGTGTGTGTGTGTGTGTGTGTGTGTTTATAAAAGTTTGTCAATATCTAACTGGAAACATTCACAAACTTAAAAAACGCATGTCTAATTGTTATCAAACTTGCTATTGGTACATTAGATATCTGTCCCTCCCAAGCTTTCTAGAAGTATATTTTGATCTAATATTTGTTGTTGTCTGGATATTTTCAGTTGCTAGAGATGTGCATAAAATTTGGACATCAAAATGTGACAAGATGAATACCAGAAAAAACTTACGTAACATTGTAAAAAATTCCCATCCATAAGAAACAATGTTTATTCCACGCAGATGCAATCTTCTAGTCTTATAAAAGACACTTTTTTACATAATTGGAAATGGACCAAAAATGGTTTTTCTCGGTGGAAGAGCGACGCTACAACACGACTCCTTTCCCAGGACGTTGATTTCATCTCTGATAAAGTTTTCATTTAGTCATGCATTAAATATCATATATTTATACGTTAGCTTCCTTCTTAGAATATACAAGTGTTTCAATTCGTCAAAAATAAAATAAGTGCGTAATCCCGCCTACAACTTATTAAAAATAAATTGTTTAAGAATTCTTTTTTTTTTAATGTACGTAAATGAATCTATGTACGTATATAAACAGAGACGTGTTCGCATGTTTTGCGTGATATAAAATAATGAGGAAAAATAAGAATCTAAAAAAAAAAGAGCAAAAGGAAGCTGTTCCTTTTTCTACGTAACTGAGAATGACGTCACAATATGGCTGCTTTCAGTTTGCGATAAATGAATTAAAAAGTGAAGAAACCGAGCTTTAAAATAAAATAGAATAAAACAAAATATAAAATAAGAATCGCAACAAGATAATGATTAAAATCCCTACGCCCCCGACCCTTATTTTTCCTTTCGGAATGAACATGTCTTCGTCTTTCTTTGCCGTAACGACTGCTAGTGCACCTTCCATCTTGTTTTGTTTTTTTGTTCTTTACTGTCTGCTGCCGTCGAATTCGAACGTCAGAGAAGTTTTCAAAATAGATTCGCTTGCGTTCGCTGCCATGACGCTAGCAGAACGATACAATGAGGGGAAAAAAACCCAAAGATACATTCGTGAGCTATGTGGATAGGGGTTAAATGACGAGAATATCTAAAACTAAATATGTCTTTCAGTACAATGGACACCAACAAACAGGAAAGAAAATTATAATTAAAATTATTAAACGGTCTGCGTCATGTGTGATTGTTAAGTTTTTGTGACGGAACGTAGGCAAAAAGTTATTATATATACGTAAGTAATACAGTAAGTCCATAGATTAATGAAAAGTAATTATACTACTCATAAAGAATGTTAACAAAATCGATAGTTTCAAAAATTTATTTGATTTTTTTAAAGGATATTGACAATACGCAGTTTTGTAGTGAAGAAAGTCCCCATATACCTTCAACTACACCTGTGTTTGCCCTAATTAGTAGAATGTTCGCCAATGGTCCGGGAGACCGAGGTTCAATCCCAGGTCGAGTCATACCAAATACTCAAAAAATGGTACTTGATACCGCGTTTCTTTGCACTCAGCACTATAAAGTAAGGATCAAGAGTAAAGTGGAGCAATCCAGGGAATGGAGTAGAGTCCTCCCCTACACCACAGTGTAGTAGCTATTGAAAAGGGAGCCTTCGGGTCACCCTCGATTAAGGTCGCCAACTTTACTTTTACACCTGTGGTTCTCAATTGGGGTCCATATGGTTCCAGAGTTTCATGTAGGTTTTTTAGACTGTCATAAGCAAAAAAATAAATTGGGATCAACGATAGTATTTTAGCATTCAATGGATAAATTTTGCAGGTTCCTTTCTCTAATTCTTCACATAGTTCAACATCGTGATTAAAATTGAATTTTGTTTAAAAATTCTTCTGTCTTAGTCGGATGCAACACAAGGTCAATCTTTATGCGGCGTTTAACCGCTGTTGATTGATTGGGTTTTATGTCTTATCGCCCCTGCTGGTTATTTAATGTCAAATCTTGTTCGTACATATATCAAATATATAGGATTTGTAAACGAAAAGTTTGTAGGTAATATTGTAATGAAATTGAACAGCTCATAGAAAATTGAAATTGAAAAAAATGAATGAATAAATAAATCAATTAGAAAAAAGCAGATAGTCTCCGAATGGCCAGGCCAAAGCTCTTCTTGAAATAAAAAAAAAACAAACTAGAAGAAAAAACCGAGGGTTCGAAACCTTCTGCACAGGTGTGGAACCATCGGAAAGGGATATGACTAGGCCTCCGGCACGACTGGTGGAAGTGAGGCGACGACCTGTTTTTTAAGTGACAGAATTAAAGCAACCGGCGTAGAAGAAAGTTGAACCAAAGTTTTATCCCAAGAGGAGCTGCGACCTTTTAATAGAAAATATTAACCAGTCTTTCTCTCGCTTATCGGATAACGCTCGGTAGCAAGCCAGCAATAAATCCTAAAAGAAAATACTAAAGGCTCTGTGTTGTTTTTCTATATCAACCTTCCTGTTGTCCAAAATATGCCTGAATGACCACGTGGCATACCTGTCCCTGCTAGCAACCTATACCTATGCCTACGCTACAATATTTCAAACAAGCCGGAGTTAATTTATAAGCTCACAGTTAAGTAGTTTCAAGTTTTCCTATCTAATACTAAAAATTTTATTGACTATGAATCATTTGTTTGCCAACAGGTCAATGGTTTCAAGTATTTCTGTGTGTCGCAAACAATTCAATTAGATATCAATCATTTGTTTGCACACTGTTGAAATGTTGAACAATTCTATTTGAACTATGGTTTGGGCCTTAGCAGGTACTACTATTCTGGGTCAGAGTGAAACTGAGAGTAATGGCAAGGAAGAGGTACACCATATTCCCAAAACCCTCAGGTCTGGAGCCTCACCATCAGATAAAGTTTGATGACATATCCAGGACACTTATTGGGGGTGTTCTTACCCCTATGCATCGCTGCATAGGGGTAAGAACACTGGAATATATTTTAAAGAGTTGACTGGGATAGATTTTAAAGTTTGAATACCAAGTTTTCTTTCTCGTCGACTGGTTGCCATACCATAGTTAGATTGTTCAGTATAAACTACTATTTACTCATTGCTGGGGATGGGGAATAGTTGGATTTATAACTTTCCAACTGGTTTTTAGCGCTATGTGAAATAAGAGTCTCGTTTAGGATTTCAACTCGGGTCACCGTATCCGTTTTTATGGCGATAACCGTTAAACCAATTGTAGACTGAACATTTGAGAAACTAGAGCGATGATATTCAAGGTCAGTTTCATAAGCATAATCATCTTGTCGTGTCATCAGCACGAATATCCTTGACCCTCTCTCGCCACCTCTCCCTATCGCAAATCGCATCCGACGGGTCCTCAGGGCTACACTCCGTATCCTCACAGAGCTGCTGAATGTAGGTTCGAAATGGTCGCCCTGCTTTTGCTCGGCCATGTGAAGGGGTCCATAGGAGTACATAATTTTTTAACTCGTCCCTACTTCTCTAGCAGTATCCTGCATGTCTGGTTCGTCTAACTTGGATAGTTTTTGTGATGGGTGGTATGTGGCCGTACAGCTGCTGCTTTGTGGGTATCAACCTACTCCAGCTGAATATACAACCTTCGGTAACATTTTTCTTCGAATTCCTGATGTAGATATTTGTTTGCAGGGAAATCTCATTGAATTGCAGAGAGATAGAATATTTCATGCAAGATTTAAAGATAAGAAACATAGTGTTCGGAAAAGTAATAACACTGCAAAAAGTATCCACTATTTTGGGGAGAAAACGCAATTGTATTTCCCAAGTTTTCTTTCATCTTACCTTGTCGGGTTAATTTGAGCCATATCTCTAACTTACTATCAAAAACTTGTAACTGACTTGACATTGAACCAAGAGGAGGTTTTCGATTATAATTGATAACGATGGAGCTGAATATTGCAAAACTATCAAACCAACATCAACCACAAATTTCGCATTAAACAAAGAAACACTTAAGTTGAATCTTTTTAAAATCAATATGTCCTTACATACTTGTGACTTATTTTACTGGTGAACATTCCTTTTTGTTTAGTTTGGTTGGGTGTTATGGCATATCAACCGTTGTAGGTTATTTAACGCCAAATCCAATTTTTTGAAAATAATCTGTTCTATTTAACACAATTCAGTTTAGCATGAGTACACAGTTTAATTGTCAAAAACATTTCTATTTCAAATTATTCAAGCAGTTTTATATAACAATTCAGTTTAGTGTAAGTATAGTTTCAATGTCAAAAACATTCCAATTTCAAATAATTCAGTTTAGCGTAAGCGCGCAGTTTAAATGTAAGTACAGTTTTATTGTCAAAAACATTTCTATTTCAAGCTATTCAATTTAATAAAAAAATTCAGTTTAGCATAAGTATGCTGTTAGTTCTATTTAATCCATAGGGCCCTATGAGGTGCTACCACCCTGGGCCAAAGTGGACCTGGGAGCAATGGCAATAAAGGGGTACTCTGTATTCCCCAAAGCTCCAGCATCACTGCAACCTCACCATCAGATTGTTTAAGGGTGTCCTCGTGGTGTAAAGGGTGTCCTCGTGGTGTAATGGTTAAAGCGATGAACTGCGGAATCGTAGTACGCGAGTTCGTACTCCAGTCGCGCTATTACGTTCACTTTCGGGCAAATACCCTTGGGAAAGGTATGAACCCCCTTATTCTCCCTCCAGCTATGGGTAAATAGTAGGACGGACTAGGTTCTTCAGCTTTGGTGAGGCAACTAATCTAGGAGAAGGAAAACTCTGAATTCAAACCTGTTAAACTCCGCTTAAAAACTGACCTTGTGTCATATCCTGCCCGAGCGGAGGGGTTGGTAAATAGTACCATCAGATTGTTTAGTGTGATATCCAGGACACTCGTTAGGGGGTCTTACCCCTTTGCAGAGGTGTAGTTGGTGTATTCTACAGTTCCAGCCGACTGGGCAAGAACATTTCCTTTTCCAAAGAATTTAGTTGATTGTTAGTTTATGTGTTATAAATCAGTTTTATATCTTCGATACACAAAAGATTTTTTTACAATTCCAAACAATACTTGATAATATAAGGATTTTTAAAAAATCGAAAGGACTTAATCAGAGTAAAAAGGGAATCAAAAAGGTTGAGAACCCCTAATCTACTCAATGTTCCACGATTTCTCAACAAAACCTACAAATGGTGCTTTTGGCCTCTTCAATTAGACTTTACAGTTACAACATTTTAATTTTAAAAAAATTACTAGCAGAATTTTTAAACAATAAAATTTGTAACTCTTGAACTATGTTTGTTTTGGGTAAAGAAGATAACTAATTCTAACAGCCTCCAAACTTTCGGATATATATGGTCACTAATAACTCTTATATTCACCGAAAAATCCTTTTATTTTGTTTTTTCAAATTTCTTCTGCTAATTGCAGATTGTAAAGTCGAATGGGATTTTCAGAAATGAGATCTAAAAATATCATCACACAAAAATAACAGATTTCATTTTCTTTTATCTAAGAATAGAAAAATGCTTTTTGTCACCCTGACTCGTCAGAGATAATCTTCAAGTATTTCTCAATACAACTGAGTATCGTGTATTTTACTATCTTAAATACGAGCGTCATTCAATAAAAATAGAGGACCTTTTCGGAAAAAATTAAAA